>JBAKBP010021830.1:0-39950 GCA_037953745.1 Lithodes maja | reverse complement strand
GGGGGATCTAATGGATGTTTTGTTTTAAATTTGATGGAGGTCTAGGGAGGAAACTAGAACAATAATGAATACATGCAAAAATCTCCCAAAAAGTGAACCATCCCCCCCTTAACCCTTTCTGTACCGGCAACGTCTGTTTATGTTTACTCCAGCGTTACTATACAGCGATTGTATGCAGCTTAAGAACGATCTGTGGGAGTTAAGTGGGATAAATGAGAGAGTTGACGGTCTTTTGATGGCTAGAGGTCCTTCCTAAACTTGATAAAATCTTCTAATAGTTGCCAGAATATAATGAAAAGGACGCCACCAATACTGAATGGATCAACCCCATGCTTCATCCCAACCCAATATTCTACAGCCTCCCTTATACTCCTCCCTCTCCTTATACTCCCTTATACTCCTCCCTTACCTTATACTCCCCCTATACTCCTCCTTTTCCTTATACTCCCCTATACTCCTCCCTTTCCTTATACTCCCCTTATACTCCTCCCTTTTCTTATACTTCCCTTACACTCCTCCCTTTCCTTATACTCCTCCCTTTCCTTATACTACCATTATACTCCTCCCTTTCCTTATACTACCGTTATACTCCTCCCTTTCCTTATACTCCCCCTATACGCCTCCCTTTCCTTATACTCCCCCTATACTCCTCCCCTTCCTAATACTCCCCTATACTCCTCCCGTTCCATATACTCCCCCTATACTCCTCCCTTTCCTTATACTCCCCTTATACTCCTCCCTTTCCTTATACTCCCCTTATACTCCTTCCTTTCCTTATACTCCTCCCTTTACTTATACTCCCTTTATACTCCTCCCTCTCCTTATACTCCCCTTATACTCCTTCCTTTCCTTATACTCCCTCTCCTTATACTCCCCCTATACTCCTCCCTTTCCCTATACTCCTTCCTCTCCTTATACTCCTCCCTCTCCTTATACTCCCCCTATACTCCTCCCTTTCCTTATACTCCATTATACTCCTCCCTTTCCTTATACTCCCCTAATACTCCTCCCTTTCCTTATATTCTCCCTATACTCCTCCCTCTCCTTATACTCCCCCTATACTCCTCCCTTTCCTTATACTCCTTTATACTCCTCCCTTTCCTTATACTCCCCCTATACTCCTCCCTTTCCTTATACTCCCCCTATACTCCTCCCTTTCCTTATACTCTCCCTATACTCCTCCCTTTCCTTATACTCTCCCTATACTCATCCCTTTCCTTATACTCCCCCTATACTCCTCCCTTTACTTATACTCTCCCTATACTCCTCCCTTTCCTTATACTCCCCCTATACTCCTCCCTTTCCTTATACTCCCCTATACTCCTCCCTTTACTTATACTCCCCCTATACTCCTCCCTTTACTTATACTCCCCCTATACTCCTTCCTTTACTTATACTTCCCCCTATACTCCTTCCTTTACTTATACTCCCCCTATACTCCTCCCTTTACTTATACTCCCCCCTATACTCCTTCCTTTACTTATACTCCCCTATACTCCTTCCTTTCCTTATACTCCCCCTATACTCCTTTTACTTATACTCTCCCTATACTCCTTTTACTTATACTCCCCCTATACTCCTCCCTTTACTTATACTCCCCCCTATACTCCTTCCTTTACTTATACTCCCATATACTCCTTCCTTTCCTTATACTCCCCCTATACTCCTTTTACTTATACTCTCCCTATACTCCTTTTACTTATACTCTCCCTATACTCCTTCCTTTACTTATACTCCCACTGTACTCCTTCCTTTACTTATACTCCCCCTGTACTCCTTCCTTTCCTTATACTCCCCCTATACTCCTTCCTTTGCTTATAGTCCCCCTGTACTCCTCCCTTTCCTTATACTCCCCTATACTCCTCCCTTTACTTATACTCCTCCCTTTCCTTATACTTCCCCTATACTCCTTCCTTTCCTTATACTCCCCCTATACTCCTTCCTCTCCTTATACTCCCCCTATACTCCTCCCTTTACTTATACTCCCCCTATACTCCTCCCTTTATTTATACTCCCCCTTTATTTATACTCCCCCTATACTCCTCCCTTTCCTTATACTCCCCTTTTACTCATCCCTTTCCTTATACTCCCCTTATACTCCTCCCTTTTCTTATACTCCCCCTATACTCCTCCCTTTCCTTATGCTCCCCCCATACTCCTCCCTTTCCTTATACTCCCCCCATACTCCTCCCTTTCCCTATAACCCCCCCCCCCCCCCCCTTATACGCGCCACCCTCTCCTTAAGGGCACATGGGCCGTTTTCTGGTCCCCCTTCTTCCTCATGTTTAGCCCCATTAGTTTTCAGGTTTTAAGATGTTTTCCCCATTAGTTTGTCGATTTTAAGACCTTTCGTCCCATTTCTTTGTCAATATTAAAATCTTTTGTGCTATTTAGGTGTCGATTTTTTTTCCTGGCGAACGATAGTGAGCCTGTAATTTTGAAAGAACCCGACCGAAACATGTACAAATAAGTCTACAATGGGGATCTAATCGGTGTACTGTATATCTTAAGTTTGATAGAGGTCTAGGGAGGAAACTAAAAAAAACAATGAATACATGAAAACATCCACCAAAAAGTGAACCATCCTCCCTTATTAATACTCCCTCTATCCCGCCTTGCCACCCCAACCCCCACCTTCCCCATACACTCCTTGCTCCTTCCATCCCCCTCCCCTCCTGTCCCCCTCCCCTCTTTCTCTATTCCCCCCTCCCCCCTTTCCCCCAAACACTCCCTGTGCCTCCCTCCCTCCCTCTCTCCCCCTCCTTAACTTTGTCCGAGCGGTATTGTGTGAGGTTAATGAAGGAAGGGACGGGAGCAAAAATTAGTGAGGGGGGGGAGGGGGGGGGGGAGGGCTCATTTCCCTGTGCTAAGTGAGAGATAGAGAGAGAGAGAGAGAGCATGGGTTGGGCTGTAATTATTACCATACTACACTTTTGAGTTGAATGCTGTCCATTGAATAATTTTGCCTTATTGTTCCTATAACCTTTGTGGAGTAGATTACATTTATCGATATTGAAGCTCAAATGTCAGTTCTGAGGCCAGTTTCACAGTGTATCTAAATGATTTTGGATGTATTGTATTATATTTAAGTTGGAAACACTACTGCACTTGGTATTTTTCTGTCAGCTGCAAATTTTGAAAGATTACCGGAGAGATCATCATCAATGAAATTTATATAAATCAAAAGAGGACAGGTCCGAGCTCTGACCCATGGGGTACACCACTTGTGACATTAGTCCTGCCTGATGCTTTATCATATATTACTAACCGTTTAATTTGCCCAGTTAGCCAGTTTTCGATCCAGTGGAGAATGGTCCCTTGTATACCATGATCCTTTTGTTTTATCAGGAGAAGCTTATGAGGAACTATGTCCAAGGCTTTCTTTAAGTCAAGGTAGACTTTTTCGACTATTTTACTTTCATCGTAATTGTTGAAAGTATCATAAAGAATCTCGGAAGCCGTATTGTGAACCCTTTATGTTATTGCTATTTTCTAGCTGATTTACTATTTGGTCAAAAAAAAAAAAAAATTCAAGTAACTTACATATAATAAAAATCAAACTGATTGGACGATAGTAACTGGATAGGTATTTGTTTCCTTGTTTTATAATTATCTCGATCGTGGTTAATGAAGCTTCTATCTAGTTTGTCAAGAATATCTCCGAGTTTGTGAACATTTGCTCACTGGAAGGTAGGTACTTTGTTGTGGCTCATTCATAGGGAATATAAACTGTTGCTTAGGCTGAAGGCCGTGTCATAGATAATGCTTTCCGATTCAATCCTGGGAGAAATAATTATTTGGCTTGACTTGTCTATAAATTGCCAGATCAACTTTTGGTACTTACCTACTGTAGGAGTTCTTCTGGCCTTGGCTGCTTTATATCATTGGTCCCTGCGTGAATGAGGTAGAAGGTCTTACCACTTGCTAGATTTCAGACCTAATCAATAGCAGCAGTGATATCATCCATGTTCGCACAAGGGATGCAGACAATCTTCCTGCTCATTGGCATCCTGCCACTAAACCTAGCCGGCCTTGGATTATAGAATCTCATATGAGTCGGACTTCATTTAGATAATGTTCATTGTCTGGAAGAACCTTAAAAAAAATAATGTTGTAATTGAGATTGCCGATTTCTTCTCTGAGCATACGCCGTTTCTAACTACCTGGAAGCTATCCTGGGGAGGGGAAGGGTTATTGTTGTCTGGGCTGACTGTTTCGGTAACTTCAGCAATCAACCTATCTGTAGTAAGGGCTTCATTATTAGGAAAAGCACTTACATTGGTGGGTGGCTGAGGAGCTTCGTGGCGGAAAATAGAGCCCACAAACTCTGCAAGAACATTAACTCGGCAGGTCAGAGATTCACTTAGTTGGGTCGCCTTGCCAAGCTTTCCTTCAAGATCTGTGCGTTAGATGCAAACCCAGTAAATCAATGATTCATTACTTGCAAAAATAGTGTTGCCAAAACATCCAGATAAAGTGTTGCACGTCCACTTGTTAGGCATGATGCTGGGGAGAGAGTGATAATAATGTATACATAAATAATGTTTAGTAGGAACAAGAAAATATGCAACACGAATGCACTAATCTAGAGAGAACAAAAATATATGAAAGGGAAGAAAAGAGATGGGAGGGGAGACAAGAGATGGGAGGGGAGATAAGAGATGAGAGGGGAGGCAAGAGATGGGAGGGGAGACAAGAGATGAGAGGGGAGACAAGAGATGGGAGGGAAGACAAGAGATGAGAGGGGATAGAAGAGATGGTAGGAGAGAGAAGAGATGGGACGGGAGACAAGAGATGGGAGGGAAGAGAGGAGGAGAGATGGAAGGGAAGAGAAGAGATGGGAGGGAAGTCAAGAGATGGGAGGGAAGAAAAGAGATGGGAGGGGAGTCAAGAGATGGGAAGGGAAAAAAGAGACCGGAGGAGAGTTAGAAGAAAAGAGATGGGTGGGAAGGGAAGAGATGGGAGGGGAGAGGTTGAACAAACTATCATGATGGGAGAGTGTAATATTGATCGGGTGTTGGATTTTTAATGTTGGGTTTAAACTTTGGAAAGGGTAGTCGCTCACTCAATCACACAAACACACTCATTCACTTTATTCTTCACTTTTGCTCTCTCTCTCTCTCTCTCTCTCTCTCTCTCTCTCTCTCTCTCTCTCTCTCTCTCTCTCTCTCTCTCTCTCACACGCGCACACAAACACACACAAAAAACACACACACACTCACACACACACACACACGAAACACACGATATTAATACAAATCACAATCTATCATTTTCCCAAACATAACAAGGAGAGATAATTGAAAGTAATGTAATATTTAAATCACTAAAATTAAGATTTAAATTAATTGGGAGCTAATACAAGATTGGGAAGCAAATTCTGCTTATTTAATATTAATGGAATTTTCATAAAAGCAAGAGATAACATTATGAATATATAAAGGTAGATTACATGTTGATAAATAATATGGACGGTAGGGAATGATGATATGAGAAAATAACAAAGCACGAGTATGAAGAGTTATTAAATTATTATGTTCTATCCAACAACCAAATCTACTCCTAAAATCGATTAATGAAATATTACAAACACATGTGGCAGTCCGTGGATTCGAACCCAGGACGCTCACACCGAATATCAACACCTTATGCATTACACCACGAAGGCAGTTAAAGAATGGTGGACACTGCCTACAATTTACTATGCAGAACTACAGAAATGAAGGCTGTTTAAACTAAATGAAAACATGCAATTTCAAATACTGAGGGAATTAAATTGTTTACTACAAAGCATACGGTTGAAAATATTTATTACATTAATTATATTTTGTGTATAATTGTAGGAATATATCAATTAACAATACACAGTTATTAACAAAGTACTGCGTGTGTACAAATTTGCACACATAGATTTATTGCTACCCTACTAATTTAATACATCATATTTCAGTTTAGGCTATTATCCCACCAAAGTTATGTAATTGAATATATTGGAGTACACCATGCCATTTGTGTATCTATGTAGTTCAATCTCTCTCTCTCTCTCTCTCTCTTTTACAACATATTTTTCATGCTAGTAATTACAGAACGAGTTATAAGTACATGTATTGTAAGTTTTGGCTTAGAGTTAATTGGAACAAATAAATGAGCAACTACAATTATCAACAATCCAATAATTATATATTAGTTCACCTCCCTTACATCTAGGAAGGGACATTGGATAGATTGGACCATATTACAGATTATAGCCGCTGTCACACGAGCGATTTTTCCGTCAATTTTTAAACGAGCAATTGTTGTCTGGCAGCTTCAAAATACAAGTTCCATAAGAATTAAACTAGCTAACATAATCTACCTTCGATCTAGTTTCCGATTCCAATGCAAAAATATCCCTAAATATCACCAGAAAAATCTTGCTCATGGAAAATTGACGGAAAAAGCGCTCGTGTGACAGTGGTTTATGTTTGGTTTTACTCACTTACATCGTGCCACCCCTGTGCACAATATAATGGTACGCGGGAAGATTTTCCCAGGCAGTATAGTTAAGGGGAGGTTTTTAGTTGGTTCCCTAGAATTCCATCAAGCTTAAAATGACTCCCCCTAGACTTCCTTTCAAGATAAATTTGTACATTTGTCGTTAGAAAAATGTCCCGGCCGAAGGCCGGTTCCTCTTAAATTACAGGCTCCCTATCGCTCGCCAGGAAAAAATTGACACCAAAATGGCACGAAAGGTCTTAAAATTGACAGAAATGGGGCGAGAGTTCTTAAAATCTCCAAACTATTGGGGCGAACGTCTTAAAATCTCAAAAGCAATGAGGCTAAACATGAGGGAGAAAAGGGTCCAGAAAAAAATCCTTCAGGTGCAAATCTCCCCTTAAACTTAGGGTAGTTATTTAAAAGTAAATTCCGGTACGGTATTAAAAAAAAAAAAAAAAAGTTTTATTATGAATTACGCGCTTGCTGTTATATACCTGCACCTCTACATGAACTGTGTGAATCCTTAAGGGGAGGTTTTTAGTTGATTCCCTAGACTTCCATCAAGCTTAAAATTACTCCCCCTAGACCCCCTTTCAAGATAAATTTGTACATTTTTCGGTAGAAAAATGTCCCGGCTGAAAGCCGGTTCCTCTTATATTACAGGCTCGCTATCGCTCGCCAGGATAAAATCGACACCTACATGGCACGAAAGGTCTTAAAATTGACAGAAATGGGTCGAAAGTTCTTAAAATCGTCAAAATAATGGGGCGAACGTCTTAAGATTAGAAAAGCAATGGGGCTAAACATGAGGGAGAAAGGAGTCAAGAAAAAAAAATCTCTCAAGTGAAAATCTCCCCTTAATAACATTCGGATTCCTCATAAACTGGCTAAAACACGAACATATTTATTATAAAATATGTGGTTGTAAAATTAAGCGAACTGTAGAGTCCTAATTTATAGTTTGCCAGCATACATATTGTGTAATGTTTAACTACTCTCAACGGGGCTTGAACCAACGACAGTCAGTCAGGACGACTGTACATGCTTTAAGGGGAGGTATTCAGTTTGTTCCCTAGACCTCCATCAAGCTTAAGATTACACCCCCTTGCGCCCCTTTCAAGATAAATTTGTAAATTTTTCGGTAGAAAAATATCCCGGCTGAAAGCCGGTTCCTCTTAAATTACAGGCTCGCTATCGCTCGCCAGGATAAAATCGATTTCTAAATGGCACGAAAGGTCTTAAAATTGACAGAAATGGGTCGAAAGTTCTTAATATCGTCAAAATAATGGGGCGAATGTCTTGAAATGTCAAAAGCAATGGGGCCAAACATGAGGGAGAAAGGGATCAAGAAAAAACACCCTCAAGTGGAAATCTCCCCTTAACCAACTCTACCACGGCGTATTTTTTTTTTTGTTTTTCTATGTGATTGAGGGAGGCAAAAGGCATAACTGCCTATAGCGAGTGCCTCCCCCATAGTTGAAAGAGTGACAGGGCCAACATCAAGGGACGTTCGAGCCAAAATGCCTGGACACACGGAGTTTGAAGCAATTTAAGTCATAGGAAGAGGGAAAGACTGATTCTGGGAGAGAGTTCCAGAGCTCAGCTGTTGAGTAGAAGAAAGTTTGAGAGTAACGTTTCATGGGTTGGAGAGTTGCACAGAGTAGGGGTGGGATTGAGTTGCAAGACGGGTACCACGTGCCCTACGTAAAGGTGGTATGCACTGGGATAGCTCTGAGGAACACTGATTATTATAGTAGCGATAGAATAGCGAGAGAGATGCAACATTGCGGCGGAGAGAGAGAGATTGCAGAGAGTTGGTGAGTGGACGGGAGTTAATGATACGAAAGGCCTTCCTTTTAACTTTGTCTAGGAGAGCGGTGTGAGAGGAACCTCCCCACACATGTGAACAATACTCAATACGAAATATTTGTAAGATATGCTTAATATTGTGTAAATCTTAACCTTGGTTGGTGTAGGGTGAGTGTATTTGAATCATTCCTGTATCATCACAATAGTTTAACCCCTTCTGTACCGGTGACGTCTTTTAAATTGCATTGTGACTATTATTAGACGATTCTATTTTAGTTTTAAAAGGGTCTCTAGTAAATAACAGCCTTCGAACTATCTCGCTTAACCCTTTTTAATGCCACAGATCATTATTAAACTGCAGGAAATCGTCTAAATAATAGCTAGAATAAAAACATACATACGTCGCCGGTACAGAAGCGGTTAAATATCCTAAGGTGTTGCATCCCATTAGCTTGGCGATTAAAATACGCTTCAGGCGTCAATGTTTTCTGCAATTTAGGAGTACTTCAGCTGGGATTACTTTTTACTGAAAAAAATACACTTTTATCTTGAAAGGGGTCTTTCTTGGTGTTGGGTTCAACTATAAAATACATTGCTCAAAACATGGGTGGATCAATCAAAACTCTCAATGATAATTAAACAATATATCATAGTAACCCCACGATGTCGCACCAGATAGTGTTGAGTCAATATACTGTATCTAAAATACCCGGGAAAAAAAAAAAACCACCATGCCACAACAGACCAGCCAGAACCAAGAACGAAGCCTGGAGAGAGAAGTGGAAACTACGAGAAAAGAAAAGAGCAGAGAACATACACCATCAAAGAAAACGGCGAGAATGAACAAGAATACCAGCCAGACAAAAAGAGATATGAAAACCCAAATACCCACCACACACCGGACGAACATAGAAGCAAAGAAGAACAAGAAAGGGAAACAGCAGAAGGAGAAAGAAAACTCACCCCAACACGTAAACACAAAAACAACCGCCACAACCCAAAATAAATAGAAAGACGAAGGAAGAAGGCAAACAACATGGCCGCCCAAGACCAAGATTAGCTCCGCCCCACACCAATACTAGGGAAGCCAGAATTGCCACCATTAACCACAATCTACCACCCACCCCAGGAAAAACAATCGGCATCGCAATTAACCATGCAGGAGGACAGAAGAAGAAAGTACAATACCGCCAAATCAACGAGGAACAACATACCCAAATCTCTCCCCTCCATATGCGCCGCTCTTCTGCGCAGGTTTCCTACCACCAGCGCGGGAATTTCTAAGGGGGCCACCTCAACCCCCTAATCCCCTCCCCTGCACCTATGACCTTCTGACCTCCAAGTACCAGCCCTAGGACATAGCAGTAATCGTCATGACCATCTCAACGAGCACATGGTAGTGTCAGCAATTTGAGGGCCCACTTTACTTGCATGCAAGATTTGAGCCTAAAAGTTAACCTCTCATTCATCTGAGTATTCATGCCATTGCTGTCTACCTTATTGGCTGAGAGTTCTTTACCCTATTAGTGAACTTTTATTCCTACACACCATGGTGTAGTGATAACATTGGGATCTCTATTAGGCTGCAAGTTTTGACAATGAAAGTAGCACCGAGGGCATGCCACAAACTGACTTTTAGGATCAATCCAGTACTCTCCAAAACTCTTAAAGAAGTCTTTGCCATGGCAAGATATCTATAAGTAGTTCGGGCTTTGCGAGATATCGTAACGATATAAGTAACGGCACTTTGCACACAGAAGTCCATACTGCATCTGTCCAACACCATGGTCGAGGACATATGCTGTAAAAAGGTTTAATAACTAACCCCTGGGTTCTTTGAACACTCTTACAACGGTCAGAGGACGATTGGGAGAATTAGATGATCAGGATCTTACTTATTCCCCACGTTGGCTTGATACCTAGTTACTCTGTCATGACACGAGCGACTTTGTAATAAAGACCCTACATCAAGAGTACCGAAACAGAACTTCACCAACGACTAGTATAACGGTCAGGATAGTCGAGCAGCCATAACTCAAGACATGTCTCGGTTAATGCTCGTGTTCATCCGATAGTATATCCCCCTATGTCATGACATACGGAACTACTATTTAAGACCCAAAACCAACTAGTCCATCTGTATCCCTACCCACTTACCACACGGCAGGACCACCTAAGCGGCTCGACGGGACCAAGAGAAAGGACTCGGCTATCAACACTTCAGTTACCAGTGCCTGTATCACCAGATCTACCCAGTGTTAGAATAGGAGTGTGATAAAGAGTTACACTTCGTTTGCACTGGTAATAGAAGTAACGTATCTCCGAAACTACGCAAGTGATGAAATAGGAGTGCTAAGTGAATTCTTCTATAGGTCCGTCGTGGATCCTCGTCCGTGCCAGGCATATTTATATTGTGATTATTCTATGTATCAGTGTAAGGTGTATTATCCGTGTTGTGTATTTAGTGATTATTAAAAGTAAATTCATGTGTGTATTCAGTATTATATTTACCCTTTACGACTTTTGTGCATGTGTAGTTTGGCTTTAGTTTCTCCAGTCAAGTAAGAACCTGCCCTTGTCCAATTAAACCCCAGCAAAAAAACTGGCATAACAATAACTTTTGCTTACCAGTTTCCACAGGTGTCTAAATAACCCGTGACTGGTAATATCTGGTTCACGTCGTTGTAGCGTCGAGGTAATATGTCTATTTGTATATTGTACACACATTATCCTCAAGGTTTACCGCGAAGTATTGATTTCAACCATTTCATATTTCGTGCATGCGTTTTCAATTTATTCTGGCTAATATTACACGATTTGATTCAGTTTGGGAAGGACCCCTATGAATCAAAAGGGTAAAGTATATCTTAATTAACCCTCGACTCACACAATTCATTCGTAAGCTGAATAAAATCGTCTACTATTAGCCAGACTAAAAGAAAGAAAGGCGTTCTCTTATCCTAAATGGGTAAAGGGGAGATGGGTCGTTTTTCTGGCATTATTTCTCCCTCGTGTTAAGCATTTGTTTTGAGATTATAAGACGTTCGGCCCATTAGAATGGCGATTGTAACACCTTTCGCCTCATTTCGTTGTCAAATTTAAGATCTTTCGTGCCATTTAGGTGTCGATACTTTCCTGGCGAGCGATAGCGAGCCTGAAATTTTAAAAGGAACCCGGTCAAAAAAAATTACAAATTTATCTTGAAGGGGGGTCTAGGGGTCTGGCGAGGAAACTAAAAAATAAAGGAATACATGAATTAATATATACCAAAAAAATGGTCCATCTCTCCTTAACTGTTCCAAAAGGGCCCCTCACTTTCTATGTCCTCCAGGGTCCCTCAAATCCGAAACGCGGAATATATACTATTTCGGCCGCCACCCTCCTCCATCCCCCTCTTGGTCCGGATACCGTGTGAAGGAGTCCGGATCCAGCCAGCCTAAGAACCGCGATTTGTACCTTAATGAATTGACTTACACGGGAAGGGAGGTGTTAGGGGTGGGGGGTGGGGGGGGGAGGGGGGGGGGAGTGAATGAGGGGGTGGAAGGGCAGTGGAGGGGGGGGAGTGCATCAGACGTGTGGGAATGTTGTCTCTCTCTCTCTCTCTCTCTCTCTCTCTCTCTCCTCTCTCTCTCTCTCTCTCTCTCTCTCTCTCTCTCTCTCTCTCTCTCTTTCAGGCTCTGGGCGAGAGTGCACGTGCGAGTATGAGTGCGAGTTTAACACTATTTAATCCGACGTCTTGGGGGTTGTATTATGATATTATGTTTAATTGTTATTGTTCATTTTTCTTGTTTTTCCTATTATCGAGCAATGTATTTTAGTTTGTCCCCCTACAGTAGGCTATCAACAACCCATTCCCAGAATGCCTTCACATGGCTAAATTTGAAAGAAAAAAAATATACCGGTATATATATATATAGAAAACTGTCCCAGTCGAAAGCCGATTTCTTCTAAGATACAGGCTGGATATTGATCGCCAAGAGAAAAATCGACACCTGAATGGGAAGAATGGGATTATCGCCAAACTAATGGGGTGAAGCGTCTGAAATCTCCGTACTAATGAAGCAAAAGAAGGGAGGTCCAAATTGGACCAAATAGGGTTAATAGAGAAAAAGAAATGTGATGAATAGAGGTTAAAGACATAGAATAAGTTTATTATCTCAATGGCCTGAAGCTCTAACTCAGAGGATTTTAGGAAATCTGCCCCCTGGACAAATGCTCCTTTAGGACAATTGCTCCCTGACAAAAAAAAAAAAAAAAAAAAAAAAAAAAAAAAGAATATGAATTAAGGGGGTCACCGTTTTTCTTTTTTTTATCTTTCTCTCCTTTTCTCTCTTTCCCTTGCTTGTATCCATTCGGCCCCCATTCGTCCAACTGTTTTAAGACGTTTATCCCCATCCAGGTGTCGATTTCTTCCTGGCGAGCCAGCATTGTATAGAGAAATCCGGCTATGCTGGAGATATTTTTCTATAGAAAAATGTACAAATTTAGCTTGCTGTCAAAACAAAAATATACATACTGTATGCTTGCTCACTACGCTGTCCAGGAAAATATTGATATCTAAATGGGGGCGAATGGATACAAACCAAAGAGAGAGGGAAAGAAAGAGAAAAAAAAAACAAGGTGGGCTCCCTTAAACAATCACTGCGGTTGACACACTGGTAAGTCCTATGTAGACAAGGCCTCCACTGCGGCCGCCGACGTACAGTACCCATACATCTTGATAATGCCAGCAGAGTTAGTTACAACCAACCCGCCTGGTTTGTTGCCAGACACTTCCAGCATTCCCTGAAGTAGGGTGTATGTCCAAGCAAGAAGTGTTTTAGACGCTGAAAATACACCCAAAACTGTGCTAATATTCCATTTATTTGTGACCGCTTTATACCAGGTACGATATAGAGTTTCATTTCATGTTACAGGACATTACTTCTACTATCTAACAATCACATTAGTTGCTAAAATGACTAGATATTTCATTGAGCTATGCAAGTGGAAAAAGACAAAAAGAAATAGAGAAAATATGTTTCACCGGGGCTTCAACTGACTGTGAATTCTCACCTCTCCCTCCCACTCAGCAAGCCCATGCGAACTATGAATGAATAACAGAGACTTATACAGGGAGCCTATTAGCTGAATTTTTCATTGAAACCAGTTTGGTTTGGTTTGCTATGATACTTTTTGCACTAGGGTGTGTTATATTGAACAAAAATTAGGTAGAAAAGCCACGCCAGGGTTTTAGCTTCCCTTTGGACGTCACCCCAATGAAAGGTTAATCAGTATGTGAATTTCACATACAGTATGTGAAACTGAATAAATGAGGATGATAATTACTGCAACACGTGCCTTTAGCTAAGCAAGCCTAATTTAACCACAAATAATATGACCTACCCTAACTTGAATTAGCTTATACAGCCTATCTTAACTTATGTATCCTTTCATTCTATCCTTTACCTAACCTATTTCGTCCTAACCTAACTTAATTGAAGCTAATCATGCCTTACTGAACCTAACCTAATCAAACCTATCCTAACATAGCTTAGCCTAACTTATCCATTCTATTATAATCTGCAATGTACTAACCTAACTTATTATAGCCTTGATAGTATATATTCCACGGTATTATACCCTATTATAACCTATCCAACCATATCGTAAACTAACAGAGCATAAATTAACCTTACCAAAAACAAATAGTAGTTTAAGGGGAGATTTCCACATGAGGGATTTTTTTTCTGGACCCCTTTCTCTCTCATGTTTAGCCCCATTGCTTGTGAGATTTAAAGACACTTGCCCCATTAGTTTGGCGATTTTAAGAACTTTCGCCCCCATTTCTGTCAATTTTAAAAACTTTCGTGCTATTTAGGTGTCATACTTTCCTGGCGAGCGATAGCGAGCCTGTAATTTAAGAGGAACCGGCCTTCGGCCGGGACATTTTTCTACCAAAAAATGTACAAATTTATCTTGAAAGGGGGTCAAGGGCGAGTAATTTTAAGCTTGATGGAAGTCTAGGGAATCAACTAAAAACCTCGCCTTAATGTTTATGAATCAATGATATGGGGGGGGGGGGGGGATTGTCCTATTGGTGCAGTTGTCTGCAAAGTGTGGGGAACAATTGACCAGGTACAGTCACTCATACAAATTCGTGGACCTTACCTATAATTATGTAATTATGGAAGTATAGCTTTGGAAACGGATCTATGAACACAATTGTCTACACATCAGCTACGTAACTATATACAGTATACTATTTATTGACAAGCTAGTTTCATCCAAAAAAATCAATAGAGATAGTTATAATTGCTAAATGAAAAACCTAAGGAGTCCACGAATTTTTATAATTGACTGTACGACTCCAGAGAACGAACCCATGGCCTTCTAGCCAATCCACGTGCCCAATTTTAAGGGGATAGTGCTTTTTTATATATATGTATATATATATATATATATATATATATATATATATATATATATATATATTATATATATATATATATATATATATTATATATATATTTATGCATTAATTTAGTTTTCAGTTCCCTCGCTAGACGTCCATCAAGTTAAACAAATATAAAACACCCCCTAGACCCCCTTTCAAGATAAATTTGTACATTTTTCGGTAGAAACATATCCCGGCCGAAGCCGGTTCTTTCTCAAATAGCAGGCTCGCTATCGCTCGCCAGGAAATAATCGACACCTAAATAGCACGAAAGGTTTTAATATTGACAAAGAAATGAGGCGAAATGTTTTAAGATCGCCAACTAACGGAACGAACGTCTTCAAATCTCAAAACTAATATGCTAAACATGAGAGAGAAGGGAGTGACGTAAAGGCGACTACCTCCCCCTTAAAGCATTACTAGTTCTCAGGCTGATTAGATTCGGCCCCCTCACCGGTTCTATAAGGAAAGTGAGGTGTGTACGGTCGCGCTAATAAGTCAGGTCCCAGCTATCATTACGTTTGGATTGCTGTGTGTTGTATTAATGTCTGTCAGATGTTGAATAGGGTTGGATAGTGAAGGAGCATGGTTGTATATCTCAATCAAAAAGAATACATTATGTGTAAATATTGCTGATACCAATTATTTATCAAAATATAATTGGTGCCGATTATTACTTATTAGTGCGACTGTACAGTACAGCAGGTCTGGCGCTGGCACTGATGAGCTACAGATGATAAACACTTTCAGTACCGGTGGCGTAATTCTTCCCTTTATTTTGGCTAGCACTAGGCGGTTCTATGCAGTTTTGGAAGGATAGCTATAGCAATAAAAATATGATATGCATCTGCATTAACCTTTTGTTTGCCAACGACGTATACATACATCGAGCCAGTTGAACGCATTCTATGCCAACGACGTATACATACATCGAGCCAGTTGAAACGCATTCTATGCCAACGACGTATACAGTATGCTGGGAAGAAAGTCAAATATTTGTAAAAAAATACAAAATGAATATATAAAATATGATTTCGTCAAAAGCCAACTACAGTAGGTAGACCTCTGGCTGACGAATACGGTACCTAAAGTATAAGTAACTTTTGACTCGTCACGCCTGTTTGACAGGCATTTTCGTCAGCCTAGTTTGAGCCCTATTTGTGACTCCCTATTTCGCCGACTTCTTGTATGAAAGAGATGCGACAGTGTTTATAGAAAAGTGTAAATATGTGTGAAGATGCAATTTAGTGATGAGAAATTAGCATGATTTTAAGAGGAACTCTTATACATTTACTAGTAGGAACAAACAAATATCATATGTCACCCTTCTTACTCATTATAATTTAACGTATATAGTGTTGTCATTGCAAGGGGGGGGGGGGCAATGGGGGCGGGATGATTAATTCCAGCAGAGCGCGGGTTAGCGTTTTGACGATCAGACTCTTCCTAAGCACAGTAAACTCGTCATGAAAATTACTAAAACATGTAAAAATCCGTACTGAGAGGGTTATCACCTTGATTATGATGTTGTGTATTATTTAAGTTTATATTAGACGATTTTATTCAATTTAGGAAGGATATACCGGTATGGAAGACAAAGGAAAAATGATATAGAGTGGACCCCTTTGATAACTAGAGATTCTCACTAAACTTCATGCAACCATAATATTGTTATCCAAAATATGACCAATATAACTTATCGTACTAGTCAGTCAGTCCGTCAGTAGCCAGCCCTTACTCCCACGAGGGGTAGAGAGGATCAGCAAGAGACATAAGAAAGGAAAAATAGGTCTTGCAACACAATCCCACCCCTACTCTGTGCAACTCTCCAACCCAAGAGTGAAACGTTATTCTAAAACTTTCTTCTATTCAACAGCTGAGCTCTGGAACTCTCTCCCAGAATCAATCTTTCCCTCTTCCTATGACTTAAATTGCTTCAAACTCCGTGTGTCCATGCATTTTGTCTCGAACGTCCCTTGATTTTGGCCCTGTCACTCTTTCAACTATGGGGGAGGCACTCGCTATTGCCTTTTGCCTCCCTCACTCACATAGAAAAACAAACACATACAAAAGTTCTAAAAAATTAAAAAGTGGTGATGCAAAACTGAGGGTGAATGGCGTCTGTTGAATGAATGGTAAACAAAAATGGGCAAATTAGTAAGTTGATGGATACGTGATTTATAAATAGTCAATTCACCTCCATCTACAAAAGTTCTAAGATAAAAGATTGTTTCTTGGAGGATTCGTCCCCTCGAGTACTGGGTCTCCTTGATTGTTTTAACTAAAATCACACACACACACACACACACACACACACACACACCTCATATACTGTACATACACACGCTTCATACACTTTCAATCTTTGGGGAAGACACTTGTTACAGGCAGAGTTGCCTTTTGTATTCTTCAAACACACAGACAAATTACACAAAATTATAATAATTTTTTTTGTTATCACATACCACTTATTGATGCACACAAACACACACCTTTTGTACACACATATAAATACCTAAACGACTAAAGTAGCCCAAAATATACTAAACTAACGGAGAGATCCTTCACTTTTTGTCAATCTTTTTATTTATTTATTATTTTTCTAGTTTCCTCGCTAGACCTCCATCAAGCTTAAAATGAAGCCCCCTAGACCCCCATTCAAGATAAATTTGTACAGTTTTCGGTAGAAAAATGTCCTGGCCGAAGCCCGATTCCTCTTAAATTAAAGGCTCGCTATCGCTCGTCAGGAAAAAATCGAGACCTAATTGACATGAAAGGTCTTAAAATTGACAGAAATGGGGCGAAAGTTCATAAAATCGCCAAACAAATGGATCTAAAGATAAGGGAGAAGGTGGTCTAGAAAAGCGACTCGTCTCCACTTAACCTCCTAGCCCAGTCCAGCCTAATGTAACCTACGAAAACCTAGCACAACCTAATGCAGCTCAGGCTAACCTAACCCACGCTTGCGTAATATACCCTATTGAAACAAGCATGACCAATTACTACAACGTTTGAAAATAGGATAATAAGAAAAAGGGGACGAACCACCCTAAGGGGAAACTCTTTCAGGGATGAATACCAAGATGAATCAGCCTCTCACTCTTAGAAGCAACATTTCCATAGCCATTTGTTCACTTACATTTCCATAGCCATTTGTTCACATACAAAACTCCGGAATATAATTTTGAAATTTTGCAAAACACTGATAACACAATTCATGATCGTGTCGTGTTCATTGGTATTTCTTCCATATTATATCTACATGTTTCAGTACTTCCATTTTACTATCATAGTGCGGTTGGGTTTAGTGTACCACTTATTGCATGTTCCTATATGTGGACAAGGGATATGTTCGAAGAGTGTGTGCTAAACATTTATACCCTTCTTGGTAGTACAGTGGTAGAGCACTGTCGTTCTGTTTGTGGGTCCCAAATTCGATTCTCGTTAGTTACAAACATTCATCAATTAATTAACCCTACACTGTACTTAGTTTAAGCGGTTAGATGTTAAGGACGTTTGTAGAATAGAATTCTATACAAATGTCGTGTTCATTGGCATTTCTTTCATAATGTCTATATGTGTGTGTGGTTGAGGTTCCACACTAATGAAATTGTCGTGTATGAGGTGTGTCTATATACGACATGAGTGTGTAAGAGATGTGTGTGTATATATAAGAGGTGTGTGTGTGTGTGTGTGTGTATGTATGTATGTAGGAAGGTTTACACTAGCATTGAGGAATTGGGTCACGTCCAGCCGACCCAATCTAGTGGTGATGACATTATCCTTACCCCACCGAGCATCATCATCACCACTACCTCCTCCTCCTCCTGCAACCCTCATCACCAACGCCCTCATATCTTCCTCATATCTCACTCATGTCTGCCTCATTCCCGTGTTCATCGTTCGCTCATACTTTGCTAATTTATTTGTATTATCTAGATAGTTTTTAATATTACCCATAGTACACCGAACATCACTATCACCTTCTGCTGTAACCATCTCATCACCTCCAGCAAACTTCACTCATATTGTCCTCATATCGTACTCCTCTCGTCCTCATATCAATCTCATCTCTCGCTCATGTCTTCTTCATATCTTGGCTGTTTTTCAATAATATCTTTACTCCACTACTGATTATCCTCACCACCATTATCTCATCCTCCTGATGTAACTCTCTCACCACCTCGTCAACACTTCATTCATATCCTACTCCTCTCTTCCTCATATCTCTCGCTCATGTCTTCTTCATATCTTGGTTGTTTTTACATAATAGCTTTACTCCACTACTGATCATCACTACCGCCATTATCTCATCCTCCTGTTGCAGCCCTCATCACTATACTCCTTCCATTATCTCATCCTCCTGTTGCAGCCCTCATCACTATACTCCTTCCATTATCTCATACTCCTGTTGCAGCCCTCATCACTATATACTCCTTCCATTATAAGTAGGGCAGAAATCTCGACTCCAAACCTCAAAAGGGCTAGAGTAAATGGGCTGTAAATTACCACACCTACTCCCTGGCCTATTCTTCCCAAGTGATAGAAATAGGAAGGGCGTCTACCAATTAAAAGACCACAGCCTATCTCAATTAACCCTTTCAGCTATCACATATCCTTCCTAAGCTTCATCAAACCATGTGAATGTAGTTGAAATCAAATAAATAATACGTCGCCGGCACAGTAAGGGTTAAGGGAGGCTCACCGGCTTTTTCTATCTTTCTCTCCTTTTCTTTCTTTCCCTGCCTTGTATCCATTCGGCCCCATTCAGCCAACTGTTTTAAGACGTTTATCCCCATCCAGGTGTAGATTTCTTCCTGGCGAGCGATAGCGAGCCAGCATTGTATGGAGAAATCCGGCTTCGCCGGGGACATTTTTCTATCGAAAAATGTAAAAATTTAGCTTGCTGTCAAAACAAAAATATATATATGCTGGCTCGCTACCGCTCGCCAGGAAAATATTGACACCTGAATGGGGGGGGTACACGTCTTAAAACAGTAGGCTGAATGGGGCTGTATGGATACAAGCCAAAGAGAAAGGGAGAGAAAGATAAAAAAAAAATCAATGTGGGCTCCCTTAAGAGTTATATTATAGAGAGGTTAGTAGTGGTCAAGAAGTTTGGCCTAACTATAATGAATGGACTATAGCAAAATTAAGGGGAGATTTCCACTTGAGGGACTTTTTTCTTGACTCCTTTCTCCCTCATGTCTAGCCCCATTGTTCCTGACATTTTAAGACGTTTGCCCCATTAGTTTGGTGATTTTAAGAATTTCCGTCCCATTCTGTCAATTTTAAGACCTTTCGTGCCATTTAGGTGTCGATTTTATCCTGGCGAGAGATAGCGAGCCTATAATTTAAGAGTAACCGGCCTTTGGCCGGGAAATTTTTCTACCGAAAAATGTACAAATTTATCTTGAAAGGGGTTCGAGGGGGTGAAATTTTAAGATTGCTGTAGGAGTAGGAAACAAACTAAAAACCTCCCCTTAAGCTTCAATCATTTCTTCATATCTGACTCATGTCTCTCTCATATCATACTCTTATCTCAATATCATCCTTACCTATCTAACATTATCATCATCATCATCACTACCTCCTGCAACCCTCATTACACCTCATATCATACTCATCTCTTTCTCATATCTGTCATGTCGTCCTCATATCTCCCTCATACTTGCTCATATCTCCCTCATATCTTGATCTTACGTTCCCCATATCTTGCTCATATACTGTATCATGCATGTATTGCTCATGTCTCCCTCATATTTTATTCATATCTCTCATATATCTTGTTCATATCTCGATTTTATCTTTCTCATGTCTCCCTCATATCTCCCTCATATCTTCTTCATGTCTCGCTTATATCTTGTTCATGTCTCTCTTATATCTTGTTCATGTCTCTCTTATATCTTGTTCATGTCTCTCTTCTATCTTGTTCATGTCTCTCTTCTATCTTGTTCATGTCTCTCTTATATCTTGTTCGTGTCTCTCTTATATCTTGTTCATGTCTCTCTTATATCTTGTTCATGTCTCTCTTATATCGTGTTCATGTCTCTTATATCTTGTTCATGTCTCTCTTCTATCTTGTTCATGTCTCGCTTATATCTTGTTCATGTCTCGCTTATATCTTGGTCATGTCCCTCTTATATCTTGTTCATCTCTCTTATATCTTGTTCATGTCTCGCTTATATCTTGTTCATGTCTCTCTTATATCTTGTTCATGTCTCTCTTATATCTTGTTCATGTCTCTCTTCTATCTTGTTCATGTCTCTCTTCTATCTTGTTCATGTCTCTCTTATATCTTGTTCATGTCTCTCTTATATCTTGTTCATGTCTCTCTTATATCTTGTTCATGTCTCTCTTCTATCTTGTTCATGTCTCTCTTCTATCTTGTTCATGTCTCTCTTCTATCTTGTTCATGTCTCTCTTCTATCTTGTTCATGTCTCGCTTATATCTTGTTCATGTCTCGCTTATATCTTGGTCATGTCCCTCTTATATCTTGTTCATCTCTCTTATATCTTGTTCATGTCTCGCTTATATCTTGTTCATGTCTCACTTTATCTTGTTCATGTCTCACTTTATCTTGTTCATGTCTCGCTTATATCTTGTTCATGTCTCGCTTATATCTTGTTCATGTCTCACTTTATCTTGTTCATGTCTCACTTTATCTTGTTCATGTCTCACTTTATCTTGTTCATGTCTCTCTTCTATCTTGTTCATGTCTCGCTTATATCTTGTTCATGTCTCGCTTATATCTTGGTCATGTCCCTCTTATATCTTGTTCATCTCTCTTATATCTTGTTCATGTCTCGCTTATATCTTGTTCATGTCTCACTTTATCTTGTTCATGTCTCACTTTATCTTGTTCATGTCTCACTTTATCTTGTTCATGTCTCTCTTATATCTTGTTCATGTCTCTCTTCTATCTTGTTCATGTCTCGCTTATATCTTGTTCATGTCTCGCTTATATCTTGTTCATGTCTCGCTTATATCTTGGTCATGTCCCTCTTATATCTTGTTCATCTCTCTTATATCTTGTTCATGTCTCGCTTATATCTTGTTCATGTCTCACTTTATCTTGTTCATGTCTCACTTTATCTTGTTCATGTCTCACTTTATCTTGTTCATGTCTCTCTTATATCTTGTTCATGTCTCGCTTATATCTTGTTCATGTCTCGCTTATATCTTGGTCATGTCCCTCTTATATCTTGTTCATCTCTCTTATATCTTGTTCATGTCTCGCTTATATCTTGTTCATGTCTCACTTTATCTTGTTCATGTCTCACTTTATCTTGTTCATGTCTCGCTTTATCTTGTTCATATATTTCTTATATCTTGTTCATGACTCTTCCATTTTGTTCATGTCTCACTTTATCTTGTTCATGTCTCGCTTATTATCTTGTTCATGTCTCACTTTATCTTGTTCATGTGTCACTTTATCTTGTTCATGTATCGCTTATATCTTGTTCATGTCTCGCTTTATCTTGTTCATATCTCGCTTATATCTTGTTCATGTCTCACTTTATCTTGTTCATGTCTCACTTTATCTTGTTCATGTCTCGCTTATATCTTGTTCA
This sequence comes from Lithodes maja, assembly GCA_037953745.1. NCBI lineage: Eukaryota > Metazoa > Arthropoda > Malacostraca > Decapoda > Lithodidae > Lithodes > Lithodes maja. The sequence continues at coordinate 17,653 of JBAKBP010021830.1, read as the reverse complement.
TGTCTCGCTTTATCTTGTTCATATCTCGCTTATATCTTGTTCATGTCTCACTTTATCTTGTTCATGTCTCACTTATATCTTGTTCATGTCTCGCTTTATCTTGTTCATGTCTCGCTTATATCTTGTTCATGTATTTCTTATATCTTGTTCATGTCTGCCTCATAATTCGCTATTATTTCTCTGGTATATCCTGCTCATCTTGCCACCATATCAGTATTATTCTTACCCTATCGAGCATCATCGCAATTAATATATCTTTTCCTGCAACCCTCAATGCCACATCACACTCCTCTCACACCTTACTTATGTTTCTTTTGTTGTGTGTATCGCTGATGTCTCTCTCATAACCTTATACCATTTTGTTCACATCTCTCTCATATTTAGCGTGTTTCGTTCATGCTTGTCAAATGCCCTGTAATCCTCGTGCAATATACAACATTCGTAAATTATGCATGTCCACTGTATTTTATATCACGTCCAGGTCTGCTTCATATATAATTTAGTTAAAAATAAGACTTTAGAGGCTATCGACCCATGAGAATCATTAAGCCCACCTTAAAGTCTGGAAGAACGTCAGACCTGAGTCCCCGAGCCCCACAAATTTCTACCCCCAGGTATACTGGAAATATAAACCCTTCTCGTAAATACCATGAGTTACTGTTACATATTAAGGGGAGGTTTTTATGTAGCTCCAAGACCTCCATCAAACTTAACATTACATCCCCTAGACCCCTTGTCAAAATAGATTTGTAATTTTTCGGTAGAAAAATGTCCCGGCCGAAGGCCGATTCCTCTTAAATTATAACTCTTTCAATATACCATAACACATACTTTCATTATAAATATTCTTGTTGTAATTTGATGATTTTAATACACTTATAAAGGGTCTTTGATAATCAAAATGCCAATTAAAGTAGAGGTTATCGTTTTGACTGCGAGAAGTCCTTCCCAAATTGCATAAACTCGTCTGCTGAAAATTGTAGTCTATTCACTATAATTACGACAACAAATATAGACCCCTAACAAATTGCAGTCTATATAAGCTAACCCTCTTGAGTTACAATAGGCTGGAGTCGAGATTTTTGGAACAATTATAGTGACTAGAGAACAGAACACAATGAACACAAATAAGAAGGGGCCACCAAATAACAAAGGAGATAAGGGTTTTACTTAGTTGAAATGTCCATAATTGAATACCGTAGATACTGTATGTAATAGAACTTATGTTTATGTTTAGCCTAACATTCAATATTTCTAGATTGAGAGGTTAATCTGGTTGTTAATAAAGTCAGACTAATTTTGTGTTTTTGTAATTTTTTCATGGCTATATTAACATACCCACACACACACACACACACACACACACACACACACACACACACACACACACACACACACACACACACACACACACACACACACACACACACACACACACACACACACACACACACACACACACACACACACACACACACACACACACACACACACACACACACACACACACACACACACACACACTCATCATAATCTGCTCTCAGATCGCCAGTATGGCTTCCTTTTTAAGGGTCGCTCCACTGGTGATCTTCTTTCATAGCTTACTAATTCTTGGTCATCCTCCTTTCAGGACTTCGGTGAGACTTTTTCTATTGCACTAGACATATCGAAAGCCTTCGATAGAGTCTGGCACAAATCATTAATTTCTAAACTACCCTCCTTCGGTTTCTATCCCTCCATCTGTGCCTTTGTCTCAAATATCCTTTCCGGCCGTTCCATAGCCGCGGTTGTGCACGGCCATCGTTCACTTCCTCACCCTATAAACTCCGGTGTTCCTCACATCCTATCCTATCTCCTATTCTCTTTCTAATTTTTATAAATAATCTCCTCAACTGTACCTCAATTCCCATCCATTCATATGCAGACGACTCAACCTTACACTACTCCATTAGTTTTTTCAGAACGCCCCAGCCAGCAATCCCTCAACGAAAAACGTAATGAAGCCATAGAACTCTCAAATTCTGATCTAAATACTATCTCCAATTGGGGCAGAGAAAACCTTGTTACCTTTAATGCTTCCAAAACCCAATTTCTCCCCGTAAGGAACTCCCAGCGGACTATACCTTATTATTCAACAATACAAAAATCAATCCTTCATTTTCTCAATATTCTTGGTGTCTCTTTTTCTTCTGCTCTCAGTTGGAAGGACCATATTACCAGTCTTGCTAAGGCAGCCTCCCAGAAGCTGGGTGTGCTCAACCGCCTTAGGGGGTTCTTTACCCCTACACAGCTTCTTGCACTGTACAGGGGCATAGTGCGTCCTTGTATAGAGTATTGTTCACATGTGTGGGGAGGTTCCTCTCACACCGCTCTCCTAGACAAAGTTGAAAGGAAGGCCTTTCGTATCATTAACTCCCATCCACTCACCAACTCTCTGCAATCTCTCTCTCCGCCGCAATGTTGCATCTCTCTCTCTATTATCGCTACTATAATAATCAGTGTTCCTCAGAGCTTTCCCAGTGTATACCACCTCCTTTACGTAGGGCACGTGGTACCCGTCTTGCAACTCAATCCCAGCCCTACTCTGTGCAACTCTCCAACCCGAGAGTGAAACGTTACTCTCAAACTTTTTTCTACTCAACAGCTGAGCTCTGGAACTCTCTCCCAGAATCAGTCTTTCCCTCTTCCTATGGCTTAAATTGATTCAAACTCCGTGTGTTCAGGCATTTTGGCTCGAACGTCCCTTGATTTTGGCCCTGTCACTCTTTCAACTATGGGGGAGGCACTCGCTATAGGCAGTTCTGCCTTTTGCCTCCCTCAATCACATAGAAAAAAAACAAAAACAAAATATACACATAAATACACTCTCAAACTCAAGATTAAACAATGTTCCCAATCTTTCTTCTACTCAATAAGCAAGCTTTTCAACTTTCTCCCTCAATCTGTCTTTCCCACATCCTATGACTTAAACAACTTCAAGCTCCGTGTGTCCAGACATTTTGACTCCAATGTACCTTGATTTTGGCTCTCTGGCACTCTTTCTACTTAAGGGTACACACTTGTTACAGACAGCTTTGCCTTTTGTCTTCTTCATGTATATAGAAAATACACACACACACACACACAAACATATCCACACACACACACACACACACGGTCACGGTCACTAGTCGCTTGACTAGGGCAGCGCGGGTTTGATCCCAGCTACAGGCCGTTAAGGTTTCTGGTAAACACTTTCAGGATGTGGAGGTTAGGTGTGGATGCGCCACCTCTGGGTTCCTCCTGGTTCCCCGCCCACATCCTACACCTTCTGGGGGTATCTAGGCGCTCTTGTGGCAGCCAGAATCAAGTCTGTTGATTATTTAGGATAAGTTAGATTAAGGAATTGGAATTGTGTATTTTCAGCCTCTTTGGCTGCCGGCTCGAATTAAACCAATTATTATGGTTACTATCTATTATTACACACACCCACGCACAAACACTCTCTCTCTCTCTCTCTCTCTCTCTCTCTCTCTCTCTCTCTCTCTCTCTCTCTCACACACTCAGACACTCAGACACACATATACAGACACACCTGAGGCCAGCTTACCAAAACACTTGTAGAGGGTGAGTATATAGAAAGATCGATGTGTTGACAGTCACACAGATACAGACAGACAGCCAAACATATAGATAGAGATACATATAGATAGAGATACATATAGATAGAGATACATATAGATAGAGATACATATAGATAGAGATACATATAGTTAGTTAGTTAATTCTTTATTTCATAAAAGGTTACATGGTAACATTTTACATATATACAGATAGACTCAGACTCAAATCTTTATTTCATAAAAGGCAACACAATTAACTTTTTACATATATACAATAGAGATAACAGTAACCTCATACATTACCGCATTCTAGGTTCATGGTTTTGTACAAACATAATTCTTGACTTGATAGCATTTATATCATTAGTTTTCAAATCTGATACGTCATATTCATGTAATAGGATATGGTTAACTTCCTTTCCTAACGATAGGTATTCATCAAGGTTTAATAAACATTTCTGTAAAAACTTGCAAGGTTTTAGGAGACATTTGTGAGCAAATCTAATTTTTAACCAATTCATTAAATGATTAAATGTCATTAGTCCAGCCAATTCACATGCATGATGATTACTTTCCCAATATTTTAATTTCAGCATTTTTGTATTGCTTTGTGGTAACCAATTGCAAATTGCTTAAGAGGAAGTTTGCACTTTTTGTTATAAAACCATAATTCAGAACCATAAAAACTTGAGCAGTAACTTTGGAACAACTGAGTAAAAACCCTAACATTAACATTAGAAAATTTACGTAAAATACAATTAAATTCATTATAAAACTTGTTACGACACCTAATTACGTCTTTGTCATTATTTAAATTATCATCTATTATAAACCCTAGATACTTTTGTTCATTAACAACATTCAATATCTCTCCACATGGCATCAACTTTGGCTTTAAGTTTTTATCTTTATTGTCTTTGAAATACATGCATGATGATTTATTAATATTAATGTCAATATCAATTTCTTTTGCTTCATTTCCAAGCATATTTAGTAAAAACTGTAATCCCGATGACGATGGTGCTAATACAACAATATCGTCAGCGTAAGCACTAATATTACTTGATATATTTCCTAGTGTGCACCCCTTTTTACATTTAGACACTTTTTCAATCAGCTTATCTATATAAAGATTAAATAATATCGGAGACAAGACTCCTCCCTGTCTTACTCCATTCATTATTTTCCAGGGTTTTGATATTGAGTCTTTATGCTTAGTAGCAACCAGTTGATTTCTATAAAGATATAATATTATGTTCGCATAAAAGTGTGGAATACCTGCTTCAATAAGTTTACTTATTAATGTGAAATGATTAACTTTATCAAAAGCTTTTTTAAAATCAATGAAAGCTGTATAAACATTTGAGTCTTCTAATCTGTATCTTAAAATTGTTTCTTTAAAAATCAAGCACGCTGAGGATGTAGAGTGATTAGCCCTAAACCCATGCTGCCTCTCATTAAAGTTTACATAATGCAAAATTTTATATTTTAAGCAATATTCAAATAATTTTAAGAAAACTAGATATAGATAGAGATACATATAGATAGAGACACATATAGATAGAAACGCATATAGATAGAAACACATATAGATAGAGATACATATAGATAGAGATACATATAGATAGAGATACATATAGATAGAGATACATATAGATAGAGATACATATAGATAGAGATACATATAGATAGAAACACATATAGATAGAAACACATAGATAGAAACACATATAGATAGAGATACATATAGATAGAGATACATATAGATAGAAACACATATAGATAGAAACACATAGATAGAAACACATATAGATAGAGATACATATAGATAGAGATACATATAGATAGAAACACATATAGATAGAAACACATATAGATAGAGATACATATAGATAGAGATACATATAGATAGAGATACATATAGATAGAGATACATATAGATAGAAACACATATAGATAGAAACACATATAGATAGAAACACATATAGATAGAGATACATATAGATAGAGATACATATAGATAGAGATACATATAGATAGAGATACATATAGATAGAAACACATATAGATAGAAACACATATAGATAGAAACACATATAGATAGAGATACATATAGATAGAGATACATATAGATAGAGATACATATAGATAGAGATACATATAGATAGAAACACATATAGATAGAAACACATATAGATAGAGATACATACAGATAGAAACACATATAGATAGAAACACATAGATAGAAACACATAGATAGAGATACATATAGATAGAGATACATATAGATAGAGATACATATAGATAGAGATACATATAGATAGAGATACATATAGCTTGAAAGAGAACTAGATAGTAAGTAATATGGAGTTAGATAAATAGATAACTATTTTATTGATAGGCAGATTGACGGATATTATATAATAATGATTTATATATACTATACAGGGGTGTTCCAGTAATGTTTTTCATAAATTATATGGTGGACTCATCAGACAAAAATAAGAATACATTACTCTATGAACATGAGGTTGAGTATTTATAATAACGGAGTTATTACACGATTTAAGTTAACGATAGATACAATGCCATTCAGTCCAAGGGGTAATGTTGCCATTTTAGTGGATTATATCCATTGGCCTTCGCTATCGCTTGCTAGCCTCAAGATAGTGAGCAGTAGCGATCTGACTTTTCGGTTGAAAAAAATATGTCCGGCTTCGCCGGTAGAAAAATAAATCCGGCGAAGCCGGACATATTTTCTCTACAAAGTCAGATCGCTACTGCTCACTATCTTGAGGCTAGCAAGCGATAGCGAAGGCCAAATGGATATAATCCACTAAAATGGCAACATTACCCCTTGGACTGAATGGCATTGTATCTATCGTTAACTTAAATCGTGTAATAACTCCGTTATTATAAATACTCAACCTCATGTTCATAGAGTAATGTATTCTTATTTTTGTCTGATGAGTCCACCATATAATTTATGAAAAGCATTACTGGAACACCCTGTATACATAGATACTAACATACATACTAACATACATAATGCTGAACGCATTACCGAGGTAATCCTATCGGTCATGGAAGCATACATTCCATTCTCCTTCTCTCAGACTAATGCTAAAAAATCTTGGTTTACTCACGCCTGTTCTACTGCTGTCCGCAATAAGGAGGAAGCATTCAAACGGTACCGACGCCTTAAAACTGAAGACTCTCATTCTTCCTATGTTTCTGCCCGGAATCAAGCCAAATCTGTTCGTCGACTTGCCAAACACTCTTTCATCAATAATAAATGCACTGAACTATCCAACTCTAGCTCTTCCCAAGCTTTCTGGCATCTAGCCAAAAACCTCTCCAACAATTTCTCTTCCTCGTCTTTCCCTCCCCTTTCTCACTCTGATGGCACAACCATCACTTCTTCCTCTGACAAAGCTAAACTCTTCGCTCAAACTTTTGCTAGAAACTCCACCTTGGATGATTCCGGTGCTATTCCTCCCTCTCCGCCCTCCTCTCTCTTACTGCTGATCAGGTCCTTCAAGGAAAAATCTAATAGAATCTTAATTTCGGGAATTGTTCCCCGGATTGATGTAGAAAACCGATTCTACAACATAGCTACCAGTACAAATCGCCGACTAGCCAAACTCTGCAGGGAGGAGAACATCGGCTTTGTCGACACGTGGGATAATTTTTACTATGATAAATCTTTGTTTTCAGGAGATGGTGTACATCTCAATGAAGTAGGAGCTGCACGTCTTGGTCGTCTGCTGAACGATGCAGTCAAGGATTTCCGTTCAAAAAACGGGGTCAACCAGACCCAAGACAGGGTAGTGTAAGTCAAATACGAACTGAAAATTCAGACAATGCACAATCAGTAACATCCAACTCTAATACTCTTAAGGTGTTTTATGTAAATGCTCGTAGCATACGCAATAAATTTTCAGATCTAGAGGAAATCGTGTTTACAGAACATTATGATATAATCGGCATTACAGAATCTTGGTTAAATACGGAAGACAGAGACTTTTTAGCCGAATATACGCTTCCTGGTTATACAATGTTTGAGAAAAGTCGGATCAATAGAAATGGAGGAGGAGTTCTGTTTTTTATAAAGGAAAGTCTTAATCCCGTCTTAATGTCAAAACCTCAAATTGCGAATATAGACATATCTTACGTACTATTAAATAATAAACGAGGAACTAAAATAACACTAGCTTTATTATGCAGACCCCCATCTCAATCAGTGCAAACTGACAGTGAAATTTATGAACAAATTGCAGAAATAACTAACATACAAGATACCGTAATTCTTGGCGATTTCAACTTACCCGTGACTAAATGGGGCGATATTCTTACTTCACACTCTGGACACGACCTCTATGCTAACTTGCAAGAGAGTTCACTTTTTCAATTTGTACAATCTCCGACCCGTGGTAATAATGTGCTTGACCTTGTACTCGCAACAAAAGAAGAATTAATAGAGAATTTGAATGTTGGTGATGAATTCAGTAACAGCGACCATCGTACGATAACTTTCACTTTAAAGTTTACTAGTAACAAATCAAATAGCAGCATTGAGAAAGTCCCTAATTTCAAGAAAGCAAATTTTCATAAACTTAAATCAAAACTTAAAGAAACTGACTGGAGCTTTCTGACTAACAATAACGACATAAATACATCTTGGGAGTGTTTCACAACCACTTACCTTAAGGCAGTGCAAGACTGCATACCATCGAAAATACGGCGTCCAGGCCAAAATGATAAGCCCAAATGGTGGAATAAAGATATTTCAGACTGTCTGCTTGCTAAAAAATTTGCTAATGATAGATTAAAATCCTCACAAAATGACGAAGAACGGGTGAAATTTGTAGAGCTACGACGCAAAGCCAAAAAGTTAATTAAGCAAAGTAAAAAGACCCTGGAGTTACATGTTGCGAATCAAAGTAAAACAAACCCGAAAGAATTCTATAGTTATATCAGAAAGAAAAAAGTAGTTACTTCAACTGTTGGACCGTTAGTCGATGAAAATGGAGAATACACCAAAGACGAAGTACAAATGAGTAATGCCCTCAATACCTTCTTTGCATCAGTTTTTACAACCGAAGACCTCAGTGATATCCCTACACCATCGCCGATTCAGATTGATAATTCAGATGTTCTAAGCAATATCACCGTTACAGAGAGAGCAGTATTGAATTGTTTAGATAAACTCAAGGTAAATAAAACGCCTGGACCTGATACAATCTCACCTAGAGTTCTAAAGGAAGCTAAGGATGAGCTCTCCAAACCACTGACATTGCTATTCAATGAATCCTTGCAGTCTGGGACTATGCCTGATCAGTGGAAGCTAGCCAACGTAACACCGATATTCAAAAAAGGCAGCAAATCCCTACCCAGTAACTATCGTCCAATTAGCTTAACCTCAATTGTATGTAAAATGCTAGAAACGGTCATAAGAGACAGACTCGTAAATCACTTAGAGGCAAATAACTTACAAGTACCTACTACCTACTACTCTACCTACTATCTACTACTACCTACTACCTACTACTACCTACTACTATCTACTATCTACTACCTACTACTACTACCTACTACTACCTACTACCTACTACTACTATCTACTACTACCTACTACCTACTACTACCACTACTACCTACTACCTACTACTATCTACTACTACCTACTACTATCTACTACTACTACTATCTACTACCTACTACTACTACTACCTACTACCTACTACTACTACCTACTACTACTAGAAGGTCCCTTCTGAAACCAGAGGGGCCAATGTCAGTGGCCACGTAACTAACTAATACTGGACGATCTGTCCAGTGGCCACCTAACCAGTCACTGTCTGACCAAGTCTGTATTAACTCAGGACTCGATCAGACGACCAGGCAGTGAGGCTCTCACCTCGTACCGCCTGGCTGTGAACTGGCTAATATAATATAATGCTTTGGGGGTATTTCCGCATAGTATTTACGTTTTTTAACACATTATACTCATATTAAGGTAAACAGGTCATGTCAATTACTTAATTATATATATATATATATTGAACGATTATTTCATATATTTATTATTTTTTAGTTTCCTCCCTAGACCTCCATCAAACTTAAAATGACATCCATTAGATCCCCCTTCTAGATAAATTTGTACATTTTTCGGTAGAAAAATGTCCCGGCCGAAAGCCGGTTCTTCCAAAGTTACAGGCTCACTATCGTTCGCCAGAAAAATAATCGGCACTTACATAGCACGAAAGGTCTTAACAAATTATAGACAGATTGATAAACAAGCCAATAATTGAACCCATCCCCCCTTAAGTTATAGAGGTTAATGTTGAAGAGTTTTGGCCAACCTACAATGGATGGACTATAGTGGAGATGTGTTTGATCCTTTGATTTATGGAGATCATTCCTAAGCTTAACAAAATCATACGTTGGAAACAACGCAAGTTACCAGCATCAGATTGAAAGGGTTAAATCGCCTGACGTTTTTTAATCTGATGTTTCAGGTTCGAGGCCCGTCGCGGACGATGTTTTTTGTTTATTATATTTGTGTTCTTAGTATATTTTACTTGTATATAGAGGGTTAATAGAAGCAGAGTTGATAATAGGTTGGTTAATATTATATAATAATTTTACTATTTATGATTGTTTAATTGGTTAATAAAGTTAGCATTAGTTAGAATATGATATAACATAATTATAGCTAATTTAATCAATGCAATCATTCATAGGCTATGTTTGCTTTATTCTACATTATTCAAATGTGCCTAGGCATACTTTGTTATTTTTGTTTATATGATAGATATTAAGATTAACACATAGGTTAGTAGCAGTTAGGCTACAGGTTGTTCACGCTTGGAATTAATTTATACCCGGGTAGGACTACATCTTAACAGTTTAATAGAAAAATATAGTGCAGTATGCAATGAAACATTAGCTCTGTTGCATATAATCGCACAGTGTTCACAGTGGTGTATTGTACAGTATAATGTTATCATTGATTAATATTACGATAAAACCCATAATGTATGAAGCTTATCAAAATCATGTTGGCGTTTTTCGTAAGGTGGGTAGTAGATTCTGTTCTAAATATTGATAAGGGTTCTCTAAAAACGACTAATTAGGCCTACTTTAAAGTGTGTAACTTCTGAGCAAGCAATCTCATTCAGTGCGGCTAGGCTGTAGCCAAGTTTTCCCAACAATGATTCGTCGGAATTATGAATTTTGACATGCGCTACATAATTATATTAATTAAGCGTAATATTCATACTAATTAAAAAATATTAAATACAATTTGAAGACAGGACATGCACTTCCATAAAGTATATGTTTTTGTCAGTAATTCATGATAGGTTTTCGTGTGTTTCACTTTGCTCGGCAAAACTGCTAGGTAGCTTACCGTGTGATAATTACGCCAAGCTGCTAGGCCAAATTTGCTCAGTGAAAGGCTGTTATGCTTAGCGAAAGTTGACCGTGTGATAGCGGCTGGCATGGGTTGTCCCTCTTACAGGGGATAAGTCCACTTGGGGGCATTCTGTGTATGGCAACCCTCATTAAAGGGAGTAAGGCGTCCGGTAATAGATAGATAGATCACCATCATGTTGTATTATCACCAGTATCGTCCTCCTAATCATTATTATTACAACTATATTGATATTTCCTATAGTCACCATGCCATTCACCAATATTAAGCTTAAATAAATAGAAAACAAAACAATAAAAACTGTTATTAAAAACAAAATACTTTTCCGCCTTAATTGTTCCGATCTCGGCAGGCAGACATGCAGCGGAGCCAAAGCCACAAGCCCTCGCACCACACTTCCAGGCGCACCCTTCATATTAATCGTCTCCCCGGGTCAGGCGCCTGATGGACTATTATCTAGTCCAACTTGTGCCCGACCCCTTACTCCAAATATGTATGCCTAAATAATATATCGATGGTTTCCACCCGGTGTAAAACTAGATATAAACAGACGATTTTATTAGACTAATGCTAAACTTAGTATGTGGTCCAAGGTATAATTGAATGTAAGAAGAACCTTTGGTAGTCCATAGGTAAAACATACAATACATAACTGTCATCTGTTACCAATAAAGTGATGCACAATATGCTCTCTAAATAAGGACAAACTTTGCAACAATTAGTTTGAAAATGTTGTGGATTACAAACACAGTTGCTAAAAGTTAAAGGTCAAAGGTTAAAGGTATCAGTGAATGATGGTCACAAGGGAGAACGGTAAAGATGTTCAAGGCACATTATAGCCATGAAGGCCACCAAGTAGACAGTCACCAAGTTAAGGTCTTGGCTGAAGAAAACAAAATATAATAATACAAAAATAGATAAACAAAAAACAAAAACAAAATACTTTGCCGCCTTAATTGGGGTCGATCCTGGGCTGAGGTAGGTTAAACTCCAAGACGCTCTGCACTTAACCAACCAGCCGTTGATAATAGTGTAGAAAGTTATAGGGTGTGAATTATGAAAACCAACCAACATCAGAATATCTGCACTGTGGGAGAATAATTGTCAATTTATGGCTAATCCCCAATTGACCATTTGCGACTGTTAGGCTATACGGAAGTTGGTTGTGATTATCGATATTACACAAAATTACCTGTTGAAATATGTTTATAGTGCAAATATAAATACATAACATCATTATGCAGTAAGCTACTGTATATATCCATCATAATCTCAATCTTGTTCTGCTAATTGGAGAAGTTTACAGCTCCAACTTCCATATAGCCTAAAGATCAGTGGTGAATTGCAACCTAGCAGTTATGTAGGAGTTTCTGGCTTCATTATCACTTTGCCACCTTAAGGTACCATAAGGAAGGGTACCGGTATATGGATTTCAGCGGGTTAATTGAAATAGTGTTTACCCTTTACATTCCCACAGATCCCTCCTAAGCTGTATAAAATCGCCTACGATAGCCATAACCTGTCTATCACCTACCACACCTTCCCACTCTGAACCTGTTTTGGTGACTAAATGGCATTACGATAGGGCAGACTGGGAGGGTCTTCAAGGTTTCTTTATTGATATTCCCTGGACCTCTTTCTTTTCTAATGATGCACACTCCACCTTGAGCCACATACAAGATTTTGTAAAAATTGGAATGGAAACTTTTATTCCTCATCAAAAGTACAGTAAAAGATCTAATTCACCTAAATGGTTTGACCATAATTGTGCTAGAGTAACTGAACAAAAAGCAATAGCCTACAATGCATACACAAGATCAAAAACACATGAAGCCTTTAATTACTTTAGAAACATCAGAAATCATGCCAAAACTGTATTAAACCTAACTAAATCAAACTTTCTCCACAAGCAGGCAAATAAACTTCTAAATAATCCAAATGATAACAAAATATTTTGGTCTACTCTTAACTCATTTAAATCCAACTTCACTACTGCTTCATCCATTCCACCATTAAAATCTCCGACTGGCAATCTTGTAAGTGACCCACGAGGTAAAGCTAACCTTCTTGCGGATATTTTCTCCACCAACTCAACCTTAGATGAAATAAATCAAGATGTCCCTGTACTTAATTTTAATTCGCCTGAAATTCCCTCACTTAAGATCCACACCAGACATGTCAAAACTATTTTGCAGAATCTCTCGGTAGATAAGGCTCCTGGTCCAGATGAAATTCCTCCAATAGTACTTAAGAATTGCTCCTTGGTGCTCGCTCCTGTATTGGCAAATTTTTTCCGTCTGTGTACTCATACCTCATGCTTCCCAGTACCCTGGAAAGAAGCAAACATCCATCCAGTTCCTAAAAGAGGTGCCTCTTCAGATCCATCAAACTACAGACCAATAGCTATAACTTCCACTCTTGGTAAAGTCTTTGAAATTATATTAAATAATCACATAATTAAGCATCTTGAGAATAATAAATTAATCAGTGATAGGCAATATGGTTTTAGACGATGTCGATCAACTGCAGACATGCTTTGCCTTCTTACGCATCAAATCAACCAAGCTACAGACCAACATGGTGAAACACATACAATAGCACTGGATATATCAAAGGCATTTGATAGAGTCTGGCATCAATCCTTATTGTCGAAGATGTCACACTACGGCCTTGTATCATTAGTTCCACTAATTTCTTCTTATCTTCATAACAGAAAAATATGTGTAATGGTAGATGGCCTTTATTCTCAATTTCACTCAATAAATGCTGGTGTTCCCCAGGGATCAGTTTTGGCCCCAATTCTGTTCCTCATTCATATCAATGATCTCATATCTACCACTCATAATCCAATACATTCCTACGCAGATGACTCAACACTCCACAGTTCCTTCACATTTACCAATTCTGTCACCCAACCCGATCTTATAAATTCAAAAATAAACACTGCAATTTCTCTGAACCAGGACCTTTCTAGAATTAATTGATGGGGACAAAAGAATCTAGTTTCCTTTAATGCACAGAAAACCAAGTATTTTCAATTTTCTAACCGACAGAATCTCACTGACTCCCATATATTTTTTAATGATGTAAATATTCCCACTTCCCCTAGTATTGACATTCTCGGTGTAACATTAACTACTAACTTGAGCTGGACACATTATGTTAGAAGCATTGCTAAGAATGCCTCTAAAAAACTGGGACTCCTGTACAGAGTTCGAGAATTCTTCACTGACGAGCAGTTGGCCGTGATATGTAAAAGTCATGTGCGTTCTCAGATGGATTACTGTTCACCTCTGTGGGGTGGAAGTGGAGTGGTTGCATTGAGGCAGTTGGACAAAATTCAAAATAAAGCTATTAGATTAATCAATAACCCTGCAATCACACAGGACCTTCCTACATTATCCATACGAAGAAACGTTGCATCCCTTGCATTATTCTACAGATATTTTCACAGCAATTGTTCCGAGGAACTTGCTTCAATTGTGCCGCCTCTCCACATCTTTCCCCGTAGAACTAGGGCAGCTGAGAGCGCCCATGAATTTACACTTTCTCCTCCACAATGCAGAACTTCTGCTTATCAGAATTCATTTATCCCCAGAGCTACTACTCTTTGGAATTCACTTCCCTCGAATTGCTTTCCACAAACTTACAATCTACAAATGTTTAAATCCAGTTGTTACAAACATTTTATGAATGGAGGATGCCTTTAGGCACATGGACCTTTTTGTTTTATCTGTGTTTTTCCTTCCTCCGTTCATTGTCTCTTAAAAAAAAAAAAAAAAAAAAAATTAACTGTCAAGACGCGTGATAATCCTGAAGGTGTTAAACAAAATATATATATTAATGACCAGAGTGACTCGACCCGACGTGACCTAGATGTGTGTGAGTGTGTTTTTGTTTGTGTGTGTTCATTGTTTGTTTTTTTCTATTTTTCATTTATTTATTTATTTATTTATTTATTTGGTCCCTATTCGGGCTCTGTCTCGAGTTGGCCAACCACAGTAATACAAAAAAAAAAAAAAAAAAAAAAGGAAAAATAGAAACAAAATGAGGAATGGGCCTGAGCAAATAGATAGACTAGATAGACTCGACCCGAGGCCCTCAGTGTGAGAACCCCTGGCTCTGTTACCCAAACCAATAATCTTCCCACAACAATGATCCTACCACATCATATTGCTCTATCTTTCCTTTATGACTTACAATTAACCCTTTGAAGATTACCACGCGTTTTGACAGTTTATTCGGGCTAACATTAAGCGATTTTATACAACTTCGGAAGGATCTGTGGGAATTAAACAGCCGAAGACTATCTCAATTAGCCGTCTGACTACCTCATACCCTTTGTAACCTGAATATAATCGCCCAATAATAATAGCCGGAAAACTTAAAAGCTATGGAATATTATATCTTCTAAGGGTTAAGAGGCTGAACGTTGCCCCGACTAAGACACTATATATATATACCGTATATCATTAATCACATTAATGTAATTAATTATATATATATTTATATATACAGTATATGGTCATAGTCGGGTCAACGTTCAGCCTCTTAAGATAGTCTTAGTCTTTTTCATTCCCACAGATCCTTCCGAAGTTGTATAAAATCGCTTATTGTTAGCCCGAATAAACTGTCAAAACGCGTGGTAATTTTCAAAGGGTTAATTGTAAGTCATAAAGGAAAGATAGAGAAATATGATGTGGTAGGATCATTGTTGTGGGAAGATTATTGGTTTGGGTAACAGAGCCCAGGGGTTCTCACACTGAGGGCCTCGGGTCGAGTCTATCTAGTCTATCTTCATTCCTCATTTTGTTTCTATTTTTTTTTTTTTTTTTTTTTTTTTTGTATACTGGGGGTGGCCGACTCGAGACAGAGCCCGAATAGGGAAAACAAACAATGAACACGCAAAAACAAAAATACAAATTCACACACATCTAGGTCACATCGGGCCGAGTCACTCTGGTCATTAATATATATATTTTGTTTAACACCTTCAGGATTATCACGCGTCTTGACAGTTAATTATGGCTATCGTAGGCGATTTTATACAGCTTAGGAGGGATCTGTGGGAATGTAAACGGTAAACACCATTTCAATTAACCCGCTGAAATCCATATACCGGTACCCTTCCTTATGGTACCTTAAGGTGGCAAAGTGATAATGAAGCCAGAAACTCCTACATAACTGCTAGGTTGCAATTCACCACTGATCTTTAGGCTATATGGAAGTTGGAGCTGTAAACTTCTCCAATTAGCAGAACAAGATTGAGATTATGATGGATATATACAGTAGCTTACTGCATAATGATGTTATGTATTTATATTTGCACTACAAACATATTTCAACAGGTAATTTTGTGTAATATCGATAATCACAAGCAACTCCCGTATAGCCTAACAGTCGCAAGTGGTCAATTTGGGATTACCCATAAATTGACAATTATTCTTCCACAGTGCAGACATTCTGATGTTGGTTTTCATAATTCACACCCTATAACTTTCCACACCGTTATCAACGGCTGGTTGGTTAAGTGCAGAGCGTCTTGGAGTCTAACCTCAGTCATCCCAGGATCGACCCAGCTCAAGGCATCAAAGGAGTTTATTTTTGTGTTCACCTAGGTACTGGTGCCACCTTATTTTACAGAATGTTGGCTAATATTAGACGATGTTATTCAGATTAAAAAAGGTCTCCAGGAATTGTCAGGCTTTTAACTATTTAACTTAGCCTTTTTTATTGGCTCCTATCCTTTATAAACTGCATGTCTGTCTGTATGTACGGTATGTATGTATATACTTAGGCACATACCCCATAGTTGGAAGTGGATGACGACAACATCATCTTATCAACAGCTTCAAACTAATTGTTGCAAGTTTCCCCTGCATAGTGGACTGCATAAGATGTATGGACCCTGTTTTAATTGCTTAGATTTGTCTGTTCTTGTTAGAAAAAAGGTTGTTGAGGAGATTATTCGTAGAATATATCGTGCAATGCTTTATTGGTAAAAGGTATGCATTGCATACTACCCTTTTTTGTTTTACATTAAATTATACCTATAATAGGGAAAGTAAACATCTAATTATACCTATAATAGGGAAAGTAAACATCTAATTATACCTATAATAGGGAAAGTAAACATCTAATTATACCTATAATAGGGAAAGTAAACATCTAATTATACCTATAATAGGGAAAGTAAACATCTAATTATACCTATAATAGGGAAAGCAAACATCTAATTATACCTATAATAGGGAAAGTAAACATCTAATTATACCTATAATAGGGAAAGTAAACATCTAATTATACCTATAATAGGGAAAGTAAACATCTAATCTCATCGTTGAATTATGATAATTTCACACTACATGTGTACAAAAAAAAGGTAAGTATATACCTACCTTTTGTTGTGTATATATATATATATATATACCGGTATATATATCAAACATCTACTACTACTACCTGCTACTACCTACTACTACCTACTACTACCTACTACCACCTACTACCTACTACTATTACTACTACCTACTACTACCTACTACCTACTACTATTACTACTACCTACTACTACCTACTACTACTACTATCTACTACCTACTACTACTACTAC
>JBAKBP010021829.1:0-39954 GCA_037953745.1 Lithodes maja | reverse complement strand
CTTAGCTGCCACTAATTGCAAAAGGTGCACAACAACTGAAGTGTGAATTATACATAAAACACAATATCGCATGCATCATGCTACAACAATAAAGACTTACAAAACTAAAAAAAAAAATTCTCGTTTATTTTATTGTTTTATAATCTTTTTGGACGGCTTTATGATAGCCTAATTTTACTCCTGCTCAACCCACACACCGTGCACGACTATCCTGGATCATCAACCCTTGATAGACAATCTGCTATCACGTTCTCACTCCCGGCAATATGCTGAATGTTGAGATTATACTCTTGGAGCATTAGGGACCACCTGGTCAACCGCATATTCCGATTGTGAAACTGATTTAGGAATTTCAAGGGATGATGGTCCGTATAAATCGTCACTACCGGGCCGTAGGCTGGAACATAAACTTCGAAATGTTTGAGCGACAAAACGATAGCAAGAAGCTCCTTCTCTATAGTCGAGTAATTCCTTTGTGCCGAATTAAACTTGCGAGAAAAGAAGCTCACTGGGTGTTCCAAGCCCTCGGAATCAGTCTGCAGTAACACTGCCCCGGCACCCACACCGCTGGCATCAGTCGCCAGCTGAAAACTCCTGGAAAAGTCTGGGGCTCTCAAAATCGGATGTGTACACAGCAGGTGCTTGACTAGGTCGAAAGCCCTCTGACACTCCGCAGCCCAACAGAACTTCACTGACTTCGACAGTAGATCAGTTAACGGTGCTAAGACAGTAGAGTATCCCCGGATGAAGCGCCTATAATAGCCTATCATACCTAGGAACCGCATGACCTGGCGCTTAGTGGTGGGCCTGGGAAACATATTGATAGCCTGTATCTTGCTCAGGGGGGGGCACACCCGGCCCAACCCGACCACGAAGCCAAGATACTGCACAGTAGCCTTTACAAACTCGCACTTCCCCAGGTTCACCACCAGCCCAGCATCGTGCAACTTCCCAAACAGGGTCTCTAAGTGCCTTAGGTGATTTTCAAAATTGTCATCATACACTATCACGTCATCAAGGTAGACCGTGCAGCTAGGGATTTCGTCACAAATATCGTTCATCAGGTTCTGAAACGTGGCAGGTGCGTTCCTAAGCCCATAAGGCATTACGTTACATTGGTAGGTCTTGCCATCTACCACAAAACCACAAACTTGCTTAGCTCGGTCCGACAGGGGTACTTGCCAGTAGCCTTTTACAAGATCAATTTTAGTAAGGTACTTTGCATTCCCCATCTTGTCCACGCTGTCGTCAACTCGAGGCAAAGGGTAAGGGTTGGTAGTGGTCAAGCCATTTAGCCTACGAAAATCTATGCAGAACCGCACCTTGCCGTCAGGTTTTGGCTGCAACGTGACGGGTGATGTCCACTTCACATAACTTTCAGTGATCATCCCTCTCTCAACCATGTACTTTAACTCCTCCCGTAAAGCTGGCAACTTTACCGGGGGCACACGGTAGGGCACTGACTTGAAGGGCACATTATCACCGACGTCCACGTCGTGCGTTACCTGAGTAGTGAGACCTGGGTGTTCGGCGAAAACAGAGGGGTATGACCTGAACAGGCCTAGGACAGCAGCACCCTGGTGCTCAGGCAGGTGACTTACAGCTTGCCTAGCCTCTTGTTCAGTATTCCCCGCCCACTGTTCCGCGGAAATGACACAGTCCCAGCTATCCTCCTCAGCAGCATGACTGTCCCCACCTCCTTCTCCACCCTGGCCGCTGCAGGCCAGCACAGGGACAGTGAGAGGCTCTGAGGGGCGTCTCACATACTCTTTCATGAGGTTAACATGACATAACTGATGTTTTTTCTACGGTCAGGTGTTGCAACGAGATAATCAAGGTCGGACAGTTTCTTAGCCACCACATACGGCCCAATGAACTTGGCAGAAAGGGGGTGTCCAGGCAAAGGTAAAAGCAACATTACCTCCTGACCCACCGAAAACTCCCGAAGCTTCACCTTGGCGTCATACTGGTGCTTCATGACCGCCTGTGCATTAACCAAGTTATTACCTGCCGCTGCCATGCAACCTATAAGTCTCTCCCGGCTCTCAAGGATATATTAAGTACAGACCCCGGCTTCTCTTCGCCCTCCCAGATCTCTTTCACCATACTTAAAGGTCCTCTCACATTATGGCCAAAGACTAGTTGATTTGGACTGAACCCCAGGCTCTCTCCTGGGACTTCACGTGCAGCGAACAGAACATACGGCAGACCCAAATCCCAATCAGTGTCATGTTCTGCACAGTAACAGCGTAGCATACTCTTCAGGGTCGAGTGCCACCGCTCCAAGACTCCCTGACTCTCGGGATGGTAGGCTGACGACACTACAGAACATATACCGTGCAACTGAAGGGTTTGCTTGAACAATTTGGATGTAAAATTGCTCCCCTGGTCTGACTGCACCTCACGTGGAAATCCATAACGGGAACAGAACAATAATAAGTTTTTAACAACTGTCTTTGCCGAGCCGTTTCTCATGGGGTATGCGTCCGGGTATCTCGTAGCCACATCCATGATTGTCAACAGGAATTTATTGCCACTACTAGTAGGCGGGAAAGGGCCAACCAAATCTACTACAACTTTGCTGAACGGAGGCCCGGTGACAGGTATGGGAAACAAAGGTGCCTTCGGGATGGTCTGGTTAGGCTTCCCCGTTGTCTGGCAGGTCGCACACCCAGCCACCCATGCACAGACATCAGCCTTGACCCCAGGCCACCAGAAAAACCTGCCCAATGCCGCCAATGTTTTTGTTACCCCCAAATGACCCGCCACCGGCACATCATGCGCCAGACACAATAAGGACTCTCTATACTTATTTGGAACAACCACCTGGTCTACTACCCTCGCACCGCCCTCCCACTTCGATTTGGGGTCTAGAAATCTGCGGTACAATATCCTGTTGAGCCTAAAGAAATCTCCCGGCTTCGCATCCCCATCTTCCTCCAACTCTATGGCACCATTGCTATAACGAGCTAGGCTAGCGTCTTGCAGCTGCTGCTCACTAATGTCCCTGGGCGTCAATGCATCAAGATGGTTTTGTAATAAGACATTACCCCGGCTAGTAGGCTCTACTGCCTTAGTGGCTCTCGCTACAGCTCTTGCCTCACGCGAAGTCTTACCCAACTCTGCCTTGTTACACCCCATATCTGGGCCAGAGTCAACTCCCGTGTTTATTATAGGTCCAAGTACCGAATCACCGAGAAGTGCAGCAGAATCAATGTCCCTTTTCCTGCCCTTAGCAACCTTCTCCTGATCCTTCCTCCACTGTCCCCGAGGTTGAGTGCTAGGCTGTGCAGGAGCCGCAGAGCGAGATCGGGTTACCACACAGGCCATCTCATCCTGTTGGCACCTCCCAACCCCTTCCCGATTCTCACCATCCACGTCGGCCGCCCTCTCGGCAACGACTAAGGGTGGAGTCCCGGAAGTGGGCACCGCAAAGTCGTTGCCGAGAAGAAGGTCGACGCCCTCAACTGGCAAACACTCAACGATCCCTACATCCAGCTCCCTGCACACCTCTCCCACTCTCAACTCCAACCTCACAAGTGGGTATGACCTCGTAGCATTTATACCCTGCACCACAACAACTCTGGCCGCATTTATCGGTTTCCCTGTGAAGTTCCTCAACAAAGTTTGCGAAGCCCCCGTATCCCTCAGCAAGTCAACCCTCCGTAGTTCACTCCCCCAGCTCACAAACCCGTGTCCCCGATGGTTACAGAAAGTGTCCCGGACAGGTGTCGAGCCTTCCGTACGCTTCTTTACCGCGTGTGCCTCAGCTGCTGACAACCTACCCCGGGCAGTTGCTGCAGCCTTCAGAGACACACCGATACTGTGAACCAATGACACCGGCTTAGCGGGAGTGTTACTAGGGCACTCACGTGAATAATGGCCTAGCTTCTGACATTTGTAACATTTCACATCCCCAATGGGCTTCTTCCCTTGTGCGGGCGAAGAAGGGGCCTGACCTTTAGTAAACGGGAGAGGCTTGTGTTTGTAGGTGTTATTAGGTGCAATGCTTTTAGTGTGGTTATGTGTGTCATAGGATTTGTTATTATCGAAAACTCTGGTGGGTGGGGTATAGCGCCCCTTCTGCCCTGACTCAGCCCTCTGAGCGGCACCGCAACCACGAATCAATGATAATCTGAGGTCTGCCATCTTGGCAGCCTCCTCTACTGTCTTGGGACATTTTTCCTTAATGTTCAGCGTTAGATCGGTTCCAGTACATTTGTAAAACTGTTCCAGATAGAAAAGATGCTTAATTTCCTCAGCCGACTCTGCGTGCTCGGACCGAAACCAGTTATTACCTGCATCTGTTAAGTCCCGTGCGTGCTCCATAAAACTGACGTCGCTCTTCTTATTCACGCCACGGAACTTCAATCTATAAGTTTCGGGTTGCAGTTCGTAGGCCCGGAGCACAGCCTCCTTCACCAGTCCATACACTACACTCTCGTCCAGTGACAGTGCATCGTAGGCTTTCAACCCCTTACCCACTAGACGTGATGAAACTAATGCTGCCCATTTAACCTCCGGCCAGTCATACTCACGACACTTCTTTTCGAAACGAGCAAAAAACTCAGTCACTGCTGTCTCATCAAATGCGGGTACTAACTTAATTAAATGCGAAAGTGAGTCTGTAACCCGGTGCCCACCACCGAGATGACGCCCCGTGGTCTCTACTCTAGACTTCTCGACATCCATTTCAGCCTGGTACCTGGTTGCATCCTGATTGGCTTGGATTCTAGCAACTTCTATGCGTTCTATACTAGCCTGTTGTATCTGAGTCTCCTGCAGCTTAATCCGTTCTATACTAGCCTGTTGACTCTCTTGCAACTTAAGCTTAGCTAGTTCTAGCTGAAATAACATCTCAGGAGACAGGCCTGGGGGGGGAGAGCACAAAATGGGGGATCCACACCGAGACGTGTTTACGGGTAAGCCAGCTTGCCATTGAGAACCCTCCTGCTGCATCGTGCTAAGACTCGCTGGCTGAGGGCCCAGCTCAGGGGTAGAGTGGAATGGAGGCTTGGAGGGAACCCCCCAAGACCCCACTCCACCCACCGCCCCATCGCCATCACCCAACAAACATGCCACCAAATTCTTCTTGGGCCAACTGTCAGGACAGTCCCGCCCCAAAACCGTGGCTAAACAGCGAAGACCGTAACAATCAATAGCCTGCAGGCGCTGTTCGGTCAAAGGTGTCTGCAAAAATGCCCGGGCATCCCTCTCTCCACTTATAACACTCCCCTCCCTAAATATCTGTTGTACTTGCTGGTCACTAGGCTGTACCGTGTTATCCTCCCCCGTAAATGATGAGTCATTAGACATAGTGCTGGTTATACAATTGCTGTTCATAAAAAAAAAAAAAGTGCTTATTACTAATTGCAGTCTCGACTCACAAAATGTTAAAGATGCTTGAATGACTCTACTCTAGACACCCCCAACGAAACAATCTGCAAGTCCACCAATACAATAATGACACAATAAAAATTCCTCCAATATGCAAGAAAATTCTAGCCAGCTCTACTAGGTAGCATAGAATAGTTCTCCAAAAAACATGTGATAGGATACTACTGAATCTTGTGCAAGGTCGCCATTTTGTTACGGCTGGATCGGCAATACATATTCGGGATTCTTGATCGTAGGACAGAAATGGCTTATGTGACAACGACACGCTCGATTCCAGTCCCAAATACTATATGCTCCAGACAACAAAAGCACCAACGCCCTACAGAGTTATCGTCTATGGTAACGAGGTACCTTAACTCGGCGAAAGTGTACAACAGGGGTAGGCTATGAGGCTAAACTCCCTCAGACATTTATAGGTTACGTTATTACTAAAGAAATGCAATACTCAAGAAACTACGTTAATATTAAGCCTCTAATAATGTAGAATAGAAGCAGGCTAAAGGTATGACAGTGAAATGCTAAATGACAAATGTACACGCCTACTTGAAAGCGCGTGCACTAGAATAACTGTCCCCTACTAACATGCACTAGCATGTAGCATACAAGATGTTCATGATCCAGTAGATACCTAATAATACACATGGAAGGAACATAAATAGTAGTCACTTATTATAAGACTGAATCTATACTTGGAATAACTAAAAGGTTGCAGGCAACAGTACTGCGCCGGTAGCCTACTACCGCATAGGCTACTTCGCTTCTCTCACTCTGTCTCCCCTCTGAGTCCGTATGCGCCCTACGCAACAGAACTCCGGACACAGCAGCAAAACGACAGTGCAGTTAATTGATACATGAAAGTATTAATAGTGTTGTCTTGTGTGTGAGTAATGTGTATTGTAAAGTGTTACATACATAAACTTAAAGAGAGCTGCAATGCATAGTAAAATAAAGATATAACCCACTCATCATCCCCATGTGTTCTAGCTAGCAGGCCAAGTCACAGGAACAACGAGTCCCAGCACCGAAAGCGAGAACCCAGGAAAAGACTGCAGAGAACACAAGGACAGATAAATTACGTTACTCTACTATACCGGCACTACGAGCGAGCTGTAGTCTCTGGTACTACACTCGCTCCTGGCTCGGTAGGCAAATCAAGGCTAAGTCCTCGCCCCTCTACAGACAACTCCTGGGCATGGTCGGGCTCTTACACATGGCACTAGTCTAGTCACAAATTGGATGATGAGCTGGGCATATAACTCGTGAACATGTAGAACGTTCACCAACTATCCTCATCAAGAAGATCGCTGTTCACATTAACCCCTTAAATCTAATACATGTAAATATATGCTTGTCCTAAGAGTAATACGAGAGTTGAGTGCTGAAACTCCTTTAGGACCTCAAGGGAAGGTTATGCATTTAAATAGAGAGAAGAATGAAATGAGAGTAATGTCGTCAGAGAGAAAGAGTGCAACCGTGAGAAGTTGGGAGAGAGGGCAAGGGATGTTAGAATCTCAAAGGTTCTAGGCAACCTGATCATGGAACACACAGCGAGCCTCCAGGCAATGTGCAGTACGACAACATGGGCAGCCCAGGCAGCATAGGCAGGCGGCAATGGACTACCAACCCTGTCGCACCTAGCTATAAGCGCAAGGCTGCCAACCGGTCCATACGTCTGGCAACCACCCCCCCGGCAGCGTGGCGCATTGCTACCCTCTCGCTCTGAAGCCCAACTCACTCTCTCTCTCTGAACTCCCATTGTCTTATCTATCAACTTCTCTATTGATACTACATATTAAATGGAAGGTCTCGACATGGCTTAAAACAAAACCCACCACTGGTTAGCACATGACGAGACCTTTGCAGAGATACAAAGAACATAGTTATACGTTGTCACACTCAATATAGGCAGCCAGCACGGTACAGCGGTACAGAGGTACCGCACAGTGGCGGTACAGTGGAGTACCAAGGAGTACAATCAGGTTGCGTTGCCACGCACTGGGTGCGTCACACTAGGAATTCTAGTTTCGTGTAGATCTATTGTCTAATTATTTCACCAACTCGAATACAACGCCAATTTGTTCTGTATTCCATATATGAATCTGTTAACCAGTTCAGATCTCCTTCATACCTTATCAGGTATTCCCATCTAAGTGCAACTTCGTCGTTTACGCCATATTCCACTTGTAGTATTATTATAACTCCTCGTACATGCTAATTTATTTATGCGTTCTCTAATCTTCTGTAATCAATCTATTGCTTGATTCAGTTAGGTTACATTCAACCTTTGAGTATTCTTCAGTAGATATAAATCATTAAATCTGAATTCCTCGACCCATGAGATTATAATTGCATATAAGAAATAATTAATTGTATATTCATGATATAAATGTTCTTATAATAATCTAAGTACATCGTTAATTGTAAAAACAATTTAACTCCTATCTCCTTTGAATTTCAATATATTCCTCCCCTTATTCAGAATAATATCGCACTAACCGTAAATACTATTTTGATCAACGCAGTATAACGAATGACCTGAGTGACCTACCTGGCCAGAATTATCTGCGCGCGATAGCACTTTAATTTACCCATAAGCTTTTCGCCACCCGTGAGCGAGCATTCACACCAGAGCTCTTCGTACGTTTCCCTTTTTGTTCAGTCCCAACCTATATACGCGTACTTGATTTCATTCACCCTGTCAGAAACATATTCAGAATACTTCACATTAGATACTCAACTCTCATATATATTATTATCAAGGGTTTTATCTGTGTGTATGTTTGTCTGTTTAAAATTGCATACTCCCAGTATAATACTATCCCTTGATTCACGCTCATTGTATGTTATTACCAGACCTTGGTGTGTGATAAATGTTTGTTAATTGTTTACTTGCTATTCTTTATAGTAGCTAAGTAAATATCCACCCACACTTTATGCCTAATTATATGCGTGAATTGCCTATCATTTGTTTATGTCAAATTATGCATTCTCGCTTACTATGCCCCAATAATAGTTAAGGCGTATACTGATCTATCTATATGCCATTGAATAAATAAGAGTGTAGAAATTACATGTGTGTATTTATTGTGTTCATATTAACCTGATTGAGTACCTAAATTGTGAATAAGAACGTGTTCGACGTGTTCCTGTTGAGGATATATTGAGTCTAAAAGTCCATAGTTGGATTTGAGTAAAGACCAAAACCAAGCTAAGTTGTATTACATCACGGCATAACACTGGCGGCAGTGGTGACTCGATACGGCATATCAACACGAGAGTTTCTTATATAATTTTATTATTTTTGGTACTCAATTAACGTTTTGACACAATATTCACCATGGCAGCAATTAGATCACTTGATATTCCGGCGTTCAAGCCAGAAGATTATGACATATATACCTACATTGAAAGAGTCAAACCGGTCCTGGACATTATGTTCGGAATCGAAGACGCTTCCAAGATCCACACGATAGTAGTGAAACTAGGGAAGTATGCAACCAAAGTATCAGGGTATGTGCACGACAATATGCCTGGTTTAACCTGGGCGCAATTTGAAAATTACGTAAAAACTGCTATTAATCAAGTGCTCGGTCAGACCATTGCCGATAAAAAATGTCATGAGATAAAATACTCATGGGATTTAGATGGCACAATTGAGCAACTACATCAGATAGCGATCAATGCGTTTCCGGAAGAAACCACAGCACAACGGAAGATAATCGTCTTCAAGGCACTTTTGAGAATTTTTCCAGACACAGTGGCGGATCACTTCTCGAGCATAGAACCTACCAACTACGACACGGATCTGCCGGTGATAAGGCGGATCATGGCACTCAGATAATCCAGGGAACAGGACAAAATCGCCGTAATTAGTAAGGTAACCACACATCCAGCAGCAGCAGCAGCCCCCATCAGTGGTCCCGTGGCTCCTCGTATTACTGATAAAGCCGAGGAATGGGCCCGGATTCGACCAGCTGATTGGAAGCCATGCTCTGGACCGTGCATGTTATGGTCACTAAAAAGATCTTTTACGGAACTTACGAAAAAACGAAGCAGGGCCCCAAGCTGGTGGGCACAAATTCCCTGGATCAAGCCACGTAAGGTAGCCACCATAATTGAAGACGGAACAGCCGGAATCGAAGACGGACTCAGTGAAGAAGAAGCGGAGCAGTATCTACCTGAGGCTCTACAACCGGATCCTCAGGATTTTTAAGCTGCCCCCTCAAACAAATAGTCGTCACAATGGTGGGGGCTAATGATGGGACATCTTCAAATGGTCTCCCAGTATATCAAAAGAACACACTCAACGGGGTGACAGTCCGACTTCTAATAGATACGGGAGCTTCTCGTTCTTGCCCGTTCCTTCCGTTTTTCCGGAAGCATCACAAGGTTTTCGGGAAGATACAACCTTCCTCTATAATTCTTGTCAGTGCAAATGATCAAGTCATTCCAAATTTGGGAAAGACTCTTCCCTTATTTGTTAGTACCCCTGTTCCCTCTCATGGAATTGGTCATTCATTTGTACTATATGATTCCAAAGAGACCAAGTATGATGGTTACTTGGGCTTCGATTTGCTCACTTCTTTGAGCGATGCGCATCCATCAATTTAAAGAAGAGAACTTTGAGGTTCTCAACCACAACCAAATCAAAACCCCAAACAACTGACTTTAAAAAGGTAAATTTTTTTAAAATCTCAACCCTCCCTGAAGAGATGCACACAAAAGCTGATACCCCCCAGTCACGCTTTGTCTTCCATTATGATAAAGAATTAGCTAAGAATTTGTGTAAAACTACCCCTCTTATCACTCCTCCAGTTGTCACTTCCAAATCTGTGACAAATCCACCTAACCCACACCTCCAAAGCCCTGTTCATTGGGCCTGCCTAACCGCTCCTAGCCTAATCACGCCTACAACATCCATACTAGCCATCCACCACAGAGATTCCTTGAATGATGACCAACAAGACCTTCTCCAATGTTTTCAAAAGAAAAACAAACCAGATTGAATGTCAAGAAAGATCTTTTCACAGTAGATCAGAAGAGGAGACAACTTATTCACCATAGATGGAAAAATTGTCGTCACCCCGCAAGCTGCACTATCCACCATGCAATCTATCCACATGCACAATGGTATTCATCTAGCACCAAGAAAACTAATCACCACGTTCCAGCAAGTATATTGGACCCCTTCCCCATATATAACAGCAAAACGGATAACAGAAGCTTGCCGAGCTTGTGCGTTGGGTAAGGATAGAACCCGCACAGCAAGACCTGCTGGCAAACTAGTAGCCTCCAAGCCATGGCCCTCTCACACACTTGTCCATCGCAAGAACCGTCTCCGGCAAATCCAGGATGTTCAAGATCTTCAACCTGATGAACCTACCAAAGCCAGTCCATACCGTGTCGGCGATCTCGTGATGGTTGCTCAAATACCTGTGCCGTCTAAAGTCGAATCGAGATTTAAAGGTTCCTTTGAAATTCTAACAGTGCCAAATTGTTACCAGGTTACCATTAATTATTTTGGTGAGTCACGCATATACCATAACCGACATGTACGTAGATTTCAGCCTATTGATGCGAATATGATTTTGCTTGCAGATCCTGACCAGAATGACATATTACCTATATCTAATAATCAGAATTTGGGATCCACAGAACCTGTGACACATGAACTCATTCCTCCTCTGACACCTGCACCAAGAAAGAAACCAATGCATGTCACACAATCTATTCTACCTCAAGCCACACCCACAGGGTGTGGCTGCTGCTGCGAAATGGCAAACAGGTTAGATTCTACGAACATTTAGAACTCGCGGTGAATTGCCTATGATAACACTCTTCAAATCCCTGGTGCTACCACGGCTAGAATACTGTAACGTATTAACATCCCCATACAAATTAGGTGAAATTAATGACTTAGAAAGTGTACAAAGGAACTTCACCTCACATATAAATTCAATAAAACAGTTACACTATTGGGATCGCTTAAAATCACTCAAACTATATTCGTTGGAACGTAGAAGGGAACGATACTTAATAATATATACGTGGATAATCGCAGAGGGTATTGTACCAAATCTACATACACCAATAGCAATGAAATTCAATGATAGGAGAGGCTGGGAATGCGAGATCCCCAAGATCATAAATCGGGGGGCTATGGGCTCTCTGCGAGAGGGCTGGTTATCACATAGAGGAGCACGTCTCTCCAACAAACTCCCGCGTTGAGTGAGAGATATGAGAGGTGTCTCGTTAGACAGCTTCAAGAGAGCTCACGATGTCGAACTACAAAAATTGCCAGACGAGCCCATCTTCACAAGGGTGCGCTCCACCTCTTCGAATAGTCTGCTGCACCAATTATCAAACAACAACGAAGGGCGGTGCGCTCTTCGGTGCCACTAGCAAGAGTGTCGAACTCCACATAGGTGAACATAGGTAAGCGTCAGAAACTTATTCAGAATACTTCACAGTAAATACTCAACTCTCATATATATTATTATCAAGGGTTTTATCTATGTGTATGTTTGTCTGTTTATAATTGCATACTCCCAGTATAATACTATCCCTTGATTCACGCTCATTGTATGTTATTACCAGACCTTGGTGTGTGATAAATGTTTGTTAATTGTTTACTTGCTATTCTTTATAGTAGCTAAGTAAATATCCACCCACACTTTATGCCTAATTATATGCGTGAATTGCCTATCATTTGTTTATGTCAAATTATACATTCTCGCTTACTATGCCCCAATAATAGTTAAGGAGTATACTGATCTATCTATATGCCATTGAATAAATAAGAGTGTAGAAATTACATGTGTGTATTTATTGTGTTCATATTAACCTGATTGAGTACCTAAATTGTGAATAAGAACGTATTCGACGTGTTCCTGTTGAGGATATATTGAGTCTAAAAGTCCATAGTTGGATTTGAGTAAAGATCAAAACCAAGCTAAGTTGTATTACAACACGGCATAACATGAATATATACACAAATTAGTATCAATCTATCTCTCTCTCTCTTTATATATATATATATATATATATATATATATATATATATATATATATATATATATATATATGTATATATATATATAGATATACTGTATATATATATATATATATACTGTATATATATATATATATATATATATATATATATATATATATATATATATATATATGTAGATATATAGATATTGTTACGCTGGCCAGCTTGCCAGAATGTACTCGTAACTCGCTAGCGCTCGCCAGGGCAGTGAAATGGGCTATAATCATCGTAGAACGATGTTCTTTCTTTTTTAGTATTCATGATGTCACAGACAGATCAGTGGTGGTCTTTATTCTTGTCTGTGACACTTGGAAGTATTTTATATCATTGATAGAGTATAAGATATGTAGTGTGAATTGTAAGGAGAAAGAGAGCGAGCAGCGAGGTGGTAATATCTGCGTGTGTAGGTACAAAGTACATAGTGCTTTTAAAGTACCAGCAGCTGATCAAGTCGTTTAAGGAGAAGTCATCAAGGATCATCGTCTCAGGAATCGTCCCCCGGCTCGGTGTAGAGAGCCGATTTTACAACATAGCCAGCAGCACAAATCATTGTCTAGCAAACCTCTGCAGGAAGGAAAACGTGGGATTCGTCGACACCTGGGACAATTTCTACTACGATGACTATTTGTTTTCGGACGATGGAGTTCATCTGAACCAGGTGGGAGCAGCACGTTTTGGGCGTCTTCTCAACAATGCGATGAAGGATTTTCGGAGAAGAAATCGACTCAGCACAGGACAACCAGGAAGGAGGACCGAAGACAGCGAGGGCGGCAACCTGCGAAGGAATTAAATGCTAATCTGTCAAGAACCGCGAATTTGGATAAAGCTCCACCAACACGACCCAAATTCAAAACCGCCAGGGATAACGACCGAGGACCGATGTCAGCCATGAATGTAAATGTAGATCCGATCAGAACCAAAAATTTGATTAAACACAAACAACATAGCCAGCAGCACAAATCGTTGTCTAGCAAACCTCTGCAGGAAGGAAAACGTGGGATTCGTCGACACCTGGGACAATTTCTACTACTATTACTATTTGTTTTCGGACGATGGAGTTCATCTGAACCAGGTGGGAGCAGCACGTTTTGGGCGTCTTCTCAACAATGCGATGAAGGATTTTCGGAGAAGATATCGACTCAGCACAGGACAACCAGGAAGGAGGACCGAAGACAGTGAGGGCGGCAACCTGCGAAGGAATTAAATGCTAATCTGTCAAGAACCGCGAATTTGGATAAAGCTCCACCAACACGACCCAAATTCAAAACCGCCAGGGATAACGACCGAGGACCGATGTCAGCCATGAATGTAAATGTAGATCCGATCAGAACCAAAAATTTGATTAAAGAACGTTCTGTGAGTTCTAAAACCGCAACTTTAAAGGTTTTCTATGCAAACGCTCGTAGCATACGCAATAAATTTTCAGATTTAGAGGAATTACTGTTTACTGAAAATTATGATGTGATTGGTATAACAGAATCTTGGCTCAATACAGTAGATAGAGACTTTTTAGCAGAGTATTCACTTCCCGGTTATGTAATGTTTGATGTTACGATCCAGGTTCTCAAAGACACAGGGCTCTTCAACATTGGACTAGATAATGGCAAAATGCAACAACGGTAACACTAGATCCAACCCCTGCCTTAAACACTGGAAAACAAAACACCATTGCCGCCCTGAGTCGTGCCTGGACAACGAGGTATCCTATGACTCGGTAACTGGTGCACACACACTAGGCTGACGCTCGATGAAACAGCCTATTCTCAAACAGTAAAAGATTACTCGATTAGGTTACACAAAGAAAAGATAGTTAACGTGATTAATTAACGTTACGGTAGATACTCAAATAACTGGCACTCCTGTATTAAAGAAAGTGCAATGCTAGTCCTGCAACATCAACTGGAAACTTCTGAAATAAGTCTGATGCTGGGAAGATGTTCGTAAAGAATCTTGAACAATTATAATGCAGAATACGGGTCACAATAAATACTAGGACATATAGTAATAATAGGCAGGCGAATAATAAAGACTGCGCAAAGGTAGTAATGCTCGACAACTAAAGAAATGCTTCGTGACACAACGCAACAGCCTACTAGGGTTGTGCAACTCAACAACAACCTCGGCTCAAAAGTGCAGTGAATAATAATGTTGCATACATATAATAATGGGGGCTTATCTCTAACCAGTGTCTGCTCAGTTAATAAAGTCTAGCTGGGGTATCAAGGCAGGGCAACAATGGGTGAGCATGCGGCTCGTAGCCTAACGTTGTCCGAAGGTGGTATAATGAAGATTACGTTATATGACGGGGATGCTCTCTTGATAAATCTAGGTCTCTAGTACCTAGTTCTATCCTGGCAATCCCTCAGAAGTCAACACAAAGAGGCAGCACTATGTTGTGAGGGATAGGCTATGGCCCTCTCACACCACAGCGCTGTGCTCGCAAAGTAAACCCACCCGAAGACAACTTAGGCTCCCACAGTACCTGTCGATGTCGTGCAGGGCTTAGCTAACACTGCACACATCGGAGACAACGACACAGTAACCTTACCCCTAGTCTAGCTTTAAATAACCAAGCAGAATCACTCAACACCTTGCCAGGGAGACATATACCGGTCTACAACCTTCCCGAGAGAGGACACACACGGAAAAGTCCGTCTCTCCAAACCTCATTAAAGCCTAATACATGGAAATATCTGAGAGCTTCGCGTACAATACGACTGGCCGACGGTGAACGTCTATGCTGAAACCAGAAGGGACGTTGAGTTTAATAAAGATTAGAGAATGAGAAAGGAGAAGTCGAGAGAGAGAAACAGTATGCAAAGTGGCGAGTATGGGGGACAGAATTGCAAAGGATGTAGACGATACGCGTGTCAGGCCAGCTCTGAGCTGGTAAAAAACACGAGGCCGCGAGGGGCAGGGACTAGTTGACCACCCGGCCGCCAACGCCGTCAGCACCCAAGCGGGCCGCGTGATAGCTCACCCCGCTGCCAGGTGTACCCCGTCACCCTCTCTCGCTCGCCTCTCACACAAGCAACATTTATATTATAGCGAATATAAAATACAAGGCGCGGTCACAGACCAAAACAAAGACCATTTCTAGACTGTCTGTGGCAACACGACACTAATAACATAAAGCAGATCATTCTAGGACAACTGTAGCCCATCCCCCCATCCTGGCGAGCGCTAGCGAGCTGCAATGCCCCACGCAACCATTCTGCTAGCGCCGGGAGGCGTCACCCCCCCCCCCCCCCCAGATATGGGACACTCACCCATGAGCCCATATCTGAACAGGCAGAATGTCGCTAGAATCTGCCACTCCTAACCACTCTGTCACTCATGGAATGCAAGCTCAGTCTCCTCAAAAAAAAATATACAACATTCATATATATATAAAAAAAACAAAAAAAAAATATCACCCTTCCCAAACATAATACATTAATTCATAACATTGTGCTCCCAGAGCGAGCTTTAAGAAGCACAGCCTACTGAGGGAAAATCATCTGCCCTCAGTACTCAGCTACAATATTATCTTAAAATTAATTATCAAAAAGAAAGAGTTTTTATTTAATTTTTTCATATTTTATTTTAATGTTGTTTTTGGCGGCTACTATAGATGTAGCCTAACTTTCTTCTAATCAAAGCCAACAACTCCTGCCCTGCGACCCTATGCTGATGCTACACACGCGAACCAACAAGCACCAGCGCAAAAATACACCGCGAGCCAAGACAGGAGGTTATACCAACAGACTGTGGTAGCCTACCCCGGATCCTCCACCCGCGACAAACAGTCCGCAATCATATTCTCACAACCGGCAATATGGCGAATGTCTAAGTTGTACTCTTGCAACATGAGCGACCATCTGGTCAGCCTCATATTCCGGTTGTGGAATTGATTGAGGAATTTAAGCGGGTGGTGATCGGTATACACTATCAGGACTGGCCCATAGGCAGGAACATAGCCCTCAAAGTGTCTGAGCGCTAACACGATGGCCAGCAGTTCCTTTTCAACAACCGAATAGTTTTTCTGTGCTGAATTAAATTTCTTTGAAAAGAAACTGACTGGATGCTCAAGACCTTCCTCGTCTGTCTGCAAAAGTACGGCACCAGCCCCTACTCCGCTGGCATGTCGCCAACTGAAATGGTCGTTCAAAGTCCGGGGCCCTGAGGATAGGGTGAGTGCATAAAAGGTGTTTAACTACTCGAAACGCCTGCTCACACTCAGGTGCCCAGCGGAACTTTTTATCTTTAGCTAGTAGATCTGTCAAAGGAGCTAACACAGTAGAATAACTTCTTATAAAGCGGCGGTAATACCCAATCATGCCCAAAAATCTCATGATCTGCCGCTTGGTGGTCGGCCTGGGGAACAAGTCGATAGCCTGTATCTTCTGTTGGGGCGGGCTCACCTGCCCTAACCCAACCACAGACCCCAGATACTGCACCGTGGCTTGCACAAAGTCACACTTGCCCAGATTAACCACCAAGCCTGCTTTACTAAGTTGACTAAATAAGGCTTCTATGTGCTCACAGTGACTTTGGAAATCGTTGTCATAAATGATCACGTCATCAAGGTAGACAGTACAGTTTGGGATGTCTGCTACGATGTCGTTCATTAAGCTCGGGAAAGTGGCCGGTGCATTTTTCAGACCATATGGCATCACGTTGCAACGGTAAGTACTGCCATCCACCACAAACCCGCACACCTCTTTAGCCCGCTCAACCCGAGACTCTCTCCAGGTACTTCTCTTGCCGCGAACAAAAACCTCTTGCGGGTAACCATACCGCGAGCAATACAAGTGCAGGTTCCGGACAACAGTTTTCGCTGTGCCATTTCTCATTGGATATGCATCAGGATAACGAGTGGCCACATCCATGATAGTTAATAGAAATTTATTACCGGCACTAGTAGGGGGTAGGGGTCCGACCATATCAATGATGACCTTACTGAAGGGCGGTCCACTGACAGGAATGGGGTGCAACGGGGCTCTCGGAATTGTTTGGTTAGGTTTTCCAACCCTCTGGCACGTATGACACCTTGCTATCCAGGTTACCACCTGCCCCTTCAACCCCGGCCACCAAAAAAAAAATTCTAAAGCCGCCACCGTTTTTCTCACCCCTAGATGTCCTGCCAGTGGTATGTCATGCGCCAACCTCAGTAGGCTATCCCTGCACTCCCGTGGCACCACCAACTGGTCCACAACTCCGGACCCCTCTTGCCAACTACGTTTAGGGTCTTGAAAACGCCTATAGAGGATGCCTTCTAAATAAAAAAAATCTCCTGGCTGTGCATCGCCGTCCTCGTCGAGCTCTACAGCTCCATTAGCACACATTTGGAGCTCAGGGTCCTCTAGTTGCAACCGACGTATATCTGAGGGTGCCAAGCGATCTAACTGCTCCCGGAGCAATGCATGACCTTCCCCGATACTGGGCTGCTCCCTCTGTCTCTCTCGATGTACATAACGCTGCTGTCGTGGAGACTCGTCATGCCCAGCCTCGTCACTCTCGATGACAGGCCCAGGGGCTACTCCAGAATTAAGTAATGGTGCTAATACTGAATCACCCAGGAGAGCCGCCGAGTCAAAACTCTTAAAACCAACTCCAGCTTTAGCCTCCTCCTGTTGATCGTTCCTCCGCTGGTCTAAAGACGGAGGACTAGGCTGTGACACTTTAGCTGCCCGAGCTCGGGTGACAACACACGCCATGGGTTGTGTCTGGCACCCACTCTTGCTCTTCCCTACTCACGTCGGCCGGCCTCTCGGCAACGACTAAGGGTAGAACCTCAGAAGCGGGCATTGCAAAGTCGTTGCCGAGAAGAAGGTCGACGCCCTCCACTGGCAGTTTCTCCACAATCCCGACATCCAATTCACGTGCCACACCATCCACCTCCCACTCCAACCGCACCAGCGGGTATGACCGAGTTGCATTAATACCCTGCACCACCACCACCCGAGCCGCGTTTATAGGGTAGCCAGTCAAGTTTTTCATCAGAGTCTGGGAAGCACCTGTATCACGCAAGACCTCTACTCCATGCTTGCGCCCCGCCCACATCACGCTACCCCGCCCTCTATGGTCGCAAAAAACATCCTGAGCAGGGTTCGAGCCTCCCAGGTGCTTCTGCATTGGCTGTGCCTCAGCCTCTGACGAACTGCCCCGGGCAAACTCAGATGACTTCGGAGACACACCAATGTTGCAGGCCAAAGACACAGCTGCTGTAGGTGGTTTGCTAGGACAGACTTGCAAAGTGCCCCTTTTTATGACAACTCCCCTTTGGGCTTCCCTTGGTACTGGGAAGGGCCCGGCCCCTTCTTAAATGGGACGGTGCTAGTCTTGTGGTCAGTCTTGGTATCATGGCTCTTGTACTTGTTTGCATAAGGTATACCACTAACTCGGGGGGGGGGGGGGGGGGGGGGGTATCACGCCCCTTGTTACCTGCCTCACTACGCTGGGCAGACCCGCACCCACGAATTAGTGATAGCCGGAGGTCAGCCATCTCAGCTGCCTCCTGTAGAGTTTTTGGTTGATTTTCTTTCAGGTTTAACATCAGGTCGCCGCCCGTGCATTTGAAAAACTGCTCTAAAAGCACCAACTGTTTAATGTCGTCAAACGTAGTAGCTTTCTCCGACCTCAGCCAATTCCCAAAAGCATCGGACAGCTCCCGGGCATGCTCCAAAAAGGTGCTCTCCCGACCCTTGGTAACACCCCGGAACTTCAACCTGTACGTCTCTGGTTGTAGTTCGTATGCTCTCAGGACAGCCTCCTTGAGTTCCTCATAGACAATACAAGACTCTATAGGCAACGCATCGTAGGCTTTAAGACCCTTGCCTATTAATCTAGAGGATACAAGTGCTGCCCATTTATTCTCTGGCCACTGGTGTTCCTGGCACTTCTTCTCAAAGCGTGTGAAAAATTCTGTTACACCACTCTCATCAAACACCGGAACCAGTTTCAATAAGAGCGAGAGAGACTGCTCATGAACACAGTTACCAGCCCCAAGTCTCTGTTCCGTTGTCTCTACTCGCGACTTCTCTACGTCCATGTCGGCACAGTACCTGGTCGACTCAGCTTGGATTTTTGCTCGCTCTATTTGCTGCTGAAGCTCACCTGCCCTTTGTTGCTGGTGAAGCTGAAGCTCAGATACCCTGATAGCCTTTCTCTCTTCGATCTTAGCTAATTCAAGCTGATACAATAATTCTGGAGTTAACCCTGGAGGAGGTGAAGGTGCTACAATGTTTGAAATTACCGGTGGTCCCCCCAGGGGCAACCCACCCTGCCAGTCACCACCCAACTGTGGAAGCGTACCCGGGGTCGGCAAACTACTGGGATGGCTGGGAGTCGAGTGTAGGGGAAGCATGGCCGAAGGGCTCTGAGCACTCAACCCATCTCGTTCACCAGTCACCCTGCCCAGTACACACGTTATCAAGTTATCCTTGGTCATGCTGCTAGTAACCGCATGACCGATAGCTGTGGCCAGGCATTGAAGACCGTACCGATCCATACCCTCCAACCGCTCGGCAGTAACAGGCCATTGCAAAAATATCCTAGCATCCTCCTCACAGTTCACCCGATTAACCCTTTCATCATGCTGCTGTTCCTCAGTTTCGACATTACGTACTGTGTCTCCATTCTCCTCTGACCCGGTATAAGACATGATGCTCACAAAAATTTCTCACCACAATATTCAGAAAAGAAGTACCCCAAACTCTTATGTAGCACTATTCACTTGCCAAAAATGTCTGAAGACTCTCAAGTGCTATACTACTTTGCCAAACAAAAATTAACGTGCCCACTATATTCCTCAATAAAACAAATAACCACAACAATCCTGCAATTATCTCTTAGTTCACAAGATCCTGAGCTAGGTCACCATTTGTTACGATCCAGGTTCTCAAAGACACAGGGCTCTTCAACATTGGACTAGATAATGGCAAAATGCAACAACGGTAACACTAGATCCAACCCCTGCCTTAAACACTGGAAAACAAAACACCATTACCGCCCTGAGTCGTGCCTGGACAACGAGGTATCCTATGACTCGGTAACTGGTGCACACACACTAGGCTGACGCTCGATGAAACAGCCTATTCTCAAACAGTAAAAGATTACTCGATTAGGTTACACAAAGAAAAGATAGTTAACGTGATTAATTAACGTTACGGTAGATACTCAAATAACTGGCACTCCTGTATTAAAGAAAGTGCAATGCTAGTCCTGCAACATCAACTGGAAACTTCTGAAATAAGTCTGATGCGGGAAGATGTTCGTAAAGAATCTTGAACAATTATAATGCAGAATACGGGTCACAATAAATACTAGGACATATAGTAATAATAGGCAGGCGAATAATAAAGACTGCGCAAAGGTAGTAATGCTCGACAACTAAAGAAATGCTTCGTGACACAACGCAACAGCCTACTAGGGTTGTGCAACTCAACAACAACCTCGGCTCAAAAGTGCAGTGAATAATAATGTTGCATACATATAATAATGGGGGCTTATCTCTAACCAGTGTCTGCTCAGTTAATATATTCTAGCTGGGGTATCAAGGCAGGGCAACAATGGGCGAGCATGCGGCTCGTAGCCTAACGTTGTCCGAAGGTGGTATAATGAAGATTAAGTTATATGACGGGGATGCTCTCTTGATAAATCTAGGTCTCTAGTACCTAGTTCTATCCTGGCGATCCCTCAGAAGTCAACACAAAGAGGCAGCACTATGTTGTGAGGGATAGGCTATGGCCCTCTCACACCACAGCGCTGTGCTCGCAAAGTAAACCCACCCGAAGACAACTTAGGCTCCCACAGTACCTGTCGATGTCGTGCAGGGCTTAGCTAACACTGCACACATCGGAGACAACGACACAGTAACCTTACCCCTAGTCTAGCTTTAAATAACAAGCAGAATCACTCAACACCTTGCCAGGGAGACATATACCGGTCTACAACCTTCCCGAGAGAGGACACACACGGAAAAGTCCGTCTCTCCAAACCTCATTAAAGCCTAATACATGGAAATATCTGAGAGCTTCGCGTACAATACGACTGGCCGACGGTGAACGTCTATGCTGAAACCAGAAGGGACGTTGAGTTTAATAAAGATTAGAGAATGAGAAAGGAGAAGTCGAGAGAGAGAAACAGTATGCAAAGTGGCGAGTATGGGGGACAGAATTGCAAAGGATGTAGACGATACGCGTGTCAGGCCAGCTCTGAGCTGGTAAAAAACACGAGGCCGCGAGGGGCAGGGACTAGTTGACCACCCGGCCGCCAACGCCGTCAGCGCCCAAGCGGGCCGCGTGATAGCTCACCCCGCTGCCAGGTGTACCCCGTCACCCTCTCTCGCTCGCCTCTCACACAAGCAACATTTATATTATAGCGAATATAAAATACAAGGCGCGGTCACAGACCAAAACAAAGACCATTTCTAGACTGTCTGTGGCAACACAACACTAATAACATAAAGCAGATAATTCTAGGACAACTGTAGCCCTTCCCCCCATACTGGCGAGCGCTAGCGAGCTGCAATGCCCCACGCAACCATTCTGCTAGCGCCGGGAGGCGTCACATTGAGAAAAGCCGAATAAATAAAAATGGAGGTGGCGTTTTATTCTATATCAAAGAAAGTCTTAACCCGACCCTCTTGTCAAAACCTCAAATTGTGAACGTCGACACATCTTTTGTGCTAATAAAGAATAATAAAGGTACAAAAATAATACTTGCATTAATATACAGACCTCCAGCTCAATCAGTGCAAACTGACCGAGAAATTTATGAACAAATTGCAGATGTAAGTAACTCCCAAGATACCGTATTTTTTGGCGACTTTAATTTACCTGTG
Organism: Lithodes maja; assembly: GCA_037953745.1. Classification (NCBI taxonomy): domain Eukaryota; kingdom Metazoa; phylum Arthropoda; class Malacostraca; order Decapoda; family Lithodidae; genus Lithodes; species Lithodes maja. The sequence continues at coordinate 17,677 of JBAKBP010021829.1, read as the reverse complement.
ACCAAGTGGGGCGATACTCTTACTTCACACTCTGGACATGACTTGTATACGAACTTGCAAGAGAGTTCGCTTTGTCAATTTGTTCGAACACCGACCCGTGGTAATAACGTTCTTGACATTGTACTTGCAACAAAAGAAGAATTAATAGAGAATTTGAATGTTGGTGATGAATTCAGTAACAGCGACCATCGTACGATAACTTTCACTTTAAACTTTACTAGTAACGAACCAAATAGTAGCATCGAAAAAGTCCCTAATTTCAAGGAAGCAAACTTTCATAAACTTAGAGCTATGTTTAAAGAAACTGACTGGAGCTTTTTAATTAACAATAACGACATAAATACATCTTGGAAGTTATTCGAAACCACTTACCTAAAAGCAGTGCAAGACTGCATACCATCGAAAATACGGCGTCCAGGCCATAATAATAAGCCCAAATGGTGGAATAAAGATATTTCAAACTGCCTGCTTGCTAAAAAATTTGCTAATGATAGATTAAAATCCTCACAAAATGACGAAGAACGGCTGAAATTTGTAGAGCTACGACGCAAAGCCAAAAAGTTAATTAAGCAAAGTAAAAAGACCCTAGAGTTACATATTGCGAATCAAAGTAAAACAAACCCGAAAGAATTCTATAGATATATCAGAAAGAAAAAAGTAGTTACTTCAACTGTTGGACCGTTAGGTTAGTCGATGAAAATGGAGAATACACCAAAGACGAAGTACAAATGAGTAATGCCCTCAATACCTTCTTTGCATCAGTTTTTACAACAGAAGACCTCAGTGATATCCCTACACCATCGCCGATTCAGATTGATAATTCAGATGTTCTAAGCAATATCACCGTTACAGAGAGAGAAGTATTGAATTGTTTAGATAAACTCAAGGTAAATAAAACGCCTGGACCTGATACAATCTCGCCTAGAGTTCTAAAGGAAGCTAAGGATGAGCTCTCCAAACCACTGACATTAATATTCAATAAATCCTTGCAGTCTGGAACTATGCCTGATCAGTGGAAGATAGCCAACGTAACACCGATATTCAAAAAAGGCAGCAAATCCCTACCCAGTAACTATCGTCCAATTAGCTTAACCTCAGTTGTATGTAAAATGCTAGAAACGGTCATACGAGACAGACTCGTAAATCACTTAGAGGAAAATAACATACTTAAAGATACTCAACACGGCTTTCGTAAAAGACGTTCCTGTTTAACAAACCTCTTAGACTTCTTCCACGATATCCTCAACCTCTACGATGAGAGTAAAGCTGTAGATATTATATACCTTGATTTTCAAAAGGCCTTTGACAAAGTTCCCCACAAACGTTTACTGCTAAAACTAAAAGCGCATGGAATACAAGACGGTGTGTTGAAATGGATAGAAAATTGGCTCAGCGACAGAAAGCAAAGAGTAGTCATAAACGGTAAGGCATCTAAATGGACCAATGTAAGTAGCGGGGTACCCCAGGGATCGGTACTAGGACCAATTCTCTTTCTAATTTACATCAACGACATAGATGAGGGTCTCACCTGTACAATCTCAAAATTTGCTGACGATACAAAAATTGCAAATAGCGTACTCTCAAAAGATCAAGTTGACGATATGCAACACAATCTAGATAAATTGTCACATTGGGCCCAAATTTGGCAAATGAGTTTCAATGCGGATAAATGTAAAGTACTACATATCGGATACCTAAATGAGAAAGCAAACTATTCGATGAATGGCACTCAGCTTAAGAATGTAAACAGAGAAACCGATCTGGGAGTAACAATATTGAGTAACCTAAAACCGAGTCAACAATGTTCAGAAGTTGTTAAGAGGGCAAACAAAATAATTGGCTTTATAGGCAGATCATTTGAGCATAAATCCAAAGACGTAATCCTAACCCTTTACAATTCCTTAGTCCGCCCTCTTCTGGAATACTGCGTTCAATGCTGGTGCCCTTATTACCAAAAAGACATAAACAAGCTAGAACGACTTCAACGTAGAGTTACCAAAATGAGACCTAGCCTAAAGAACAAACCATACGAAGAGCGTCTTAGAGAATTAAATCTATTTCCTTTAACCCAGCGCAGATTAAGAGCTGACTTAATTCAAGTGTTCAAAATCATCAAAGGCATCGACAATATGAACTGTAGTAAGTACTTCACTATCGACCAATCTAATTACACGCGGGGAAACGGTTGCAAAATTATTGGTAAATCTTTTAAATCACACGAATCTAAGAATTTCTTCTTCAATCGAGTTGTCAACTTGTGGAATGGGCTTCCCCGAGACGTTATAGACTGCATCACCGTTGATTCATTTAAATTCCGCGTAGACAAATATCTCGCATCAAACCCGCGACTGACTGCGTTTGTAAATGAATAACTTTATTTTATCCTCCCCTCAGTTACTAACCCATATGTCCCCTACTAACTTCCTAGTCCTGCCACGTTAGTGGCAGGGCAGTAGTTCCCTTTCCAATGTTCCCTTACCCACTCTAAACCACTGTTTGGACACTTGATCCTCAGTGTTTTGGAGGACAAGCAGCCTAGAAGGGTCACTAGATCTGTTGTTGCTTGATTTCCTTTGTACTCCTTTGTAAAGGAGTACAAAGGAAATCAAGCAACAACATATCTAGTGACCCTTCTAGGCTGCTTGTCCACCAAAACACTGAGGATCAAGTGTCCAAACAGTGGTTTAGAGTGGGTAAGGGAACATTGGAAAGGGAACTACTGCCCTGGAACTAATGTCCGTGGCAGGACTAGGAAGTTAGTAGATGACAAATGGGTTAGTAACTGAGGGGAGGATAAAATAAAGTTATTCATTTACAAACGCAGTCAGTCGCGGGTTTGATGCGAGATATTTGTCTATGCAGAGTTTAAATGAATCAACGGTGCTGCAGTCTATAACGTCTCGCGGAAGCCCATTCCACAAGTTGACAACTCGATTGAAGAAGAAATTCTTAGATTCGTGCGAGTTAAAAGATTTACCAATAATTTTGCAACCATTTCCCCGCGTATAATTAGATTGGTCGATAGTAAAGTACTTACTACAGTTCATATTGTCGATGCCTTTGATGATTTTGAACACTTGAATTAAGTCACCTCTTAATCTGCGCTGGGTTAAAGGAAATAGATTGAATTCTCTAAGTATGTACGTGTGACTCCCTCGCTCGGGCAGAGGTTCCCACGCTCTTGATTGGCCGGCGGGCCTCATGCGTCATATGACGCCTGCTCTTCATGACGTAGTTGTCTGTGATTGGAGGCCGCTATCCTAGTAAGGGGGTGCCGGGCTCCTACCCGCGTGTCTCCTTCAGAGCTTGGCATGGAGTGCTTGGTCCTAGACGTCCCTTGCAATCTGTCCCCAATCAAACCCCCTGTACTACTGTTTCTCTCTCTGAACTTCTTCTTTTCCAATACTTCTTGTCTTTATTCAATTACTTATCCCTTCTGGTTCTGCATACGACTTCCATAGTCGGCCAGTCGTATTACCAGCACCAGTTCTCACATATATGTTTTGCACTAGCTTTAGGGATTATTAGAGTCATAGTCACATGGTAGCATAGCATTGGGGTGCTTCTAATTATTGAGCTGTTCTTTCCTACTATTTAATGCTAGACAGTGGAGGGTATCTTTGGTCGTTGTCTGAGTTATGTATGTGGCAAGTCAGAGCCTGTACGACTTCGACGAAGCTGGGTAGCCTGTAACCCTTGTGCATATTTTTCCTTTGCGAGTGTAGCAGTATACAAGTGAAGGGCTTTTGCCTACTCTTGCTCGTATGCTTGCTACCTCATTTTGTTGACCTTTGTGGAGCGCCAGGGTAAGACCAGATACTTGAGATCTGGACTTACCAAGAGAGCCTCCTAGTCACTTAACGTAACATAAGGGAAATCTGTTCAAGGGGAGACAGTAGGCTACGAGCATGCTTGCACTCTGCCTAGGTTCCTGGTACCTTTTATGCCACTGCTAGACTTTATTAGTGAGAAAGACAACATTGTGTTTATTAACTTTAATTGCGTATGCTTTAGGAATTATTCACGCCTTATTTTAGCCTAGGTTGATGCATAGTGCACAACCCAGTTTGGCTGTTCCGTTGGCTAAGGAAGTACTGTTTTGAGTGGCTATTATTAGTGCTGTCACAGAGTTGTTGCACTCCCTTGTTTTATATATATGTATCCTACTTGTTGGTGTATTTAAGATACACGCTTTGGTGTCCTGCCCCTGCATTATTTCTGTTCTATATTCGACGAGCATCTTAGAGCATCAGACGTTTTCAGAAGATTCTTTATCTGATTGCTGTAGGACTAGACTTCCAGTGTTTTCATAGAACATTGAAGAGGTTAGTGTTAAGTACAGACTCACACTAAAGTTAACGTAAGCATATACTCCTTTATTAAATCTTATTATAGTTTATTTAAGCATTGTTATTACTTGAGAGCCTTTTTTTAACGTAAAGTACTCTTGTTGTGAGTAGGCTTTGCCGTCACCGGAAAGCCTTTGTAGAAGTGCACTAAAACCCAGTTAATTGATACCCCGTTATCCAGTAGATTAACTCTGGAGGGTTTAAGTGCTTTGTTCACCGGCGTAATAGTTCGAGGGTTTGGAATTAGCGTACCGTTGTTGCAGATATAGCCTATCTTCTAGTCCATTATTAAGTCTATCTATCTATCTATTGCCTGACGCCGTGATCCCCGAAGGGGTGGCCACGAACGAACCGCCCCCATGCACCTCTGTCCCCAGTCAGTCGACGCCCCTCCCCCCAACCAGCACCGCCTTCATTCATGTAGTTCCTCACTCCATCCTTCCACCTCATATTCGGTCTACCTCTCCCCCTCTGTCCCTCCACCTCGCTCTCGTACACCCTCTTAGTCATTCTCTCGCTTTCCATACGTTCCATATGGCCGAACCATCTCAAGTTGTTCCTTTTCACACTTTCCAGCACATCTACCTCCACACCACACCTCCTTCTTACTTCCTCATTAGTCTGTCTATCCCTCCATGTAATTCCGCACGCACTCCTTAAGTAATTCATTTCCACTGCTCTCACTCTTGGTCTGAGTCTCTCAACCAACGTCCATGCTTCGCTTCCGTAAGTCAGTGTCGGGATTACCACACTGTCATGCAAGGACTTCTTCACTTCCATACTGACCACCCTATTTCTTGTTACTGCTTTTAGCGTTCCTACAACCCTCTTCCCCTGTTGTACCCTCTCCCGCACCTCTTCATCCATAGTCCCATCTTTACTCAACACACTGCCCAGATACTTAAAAGAGTTGACGATCTCCATAGCCTGACCGTTCAGCTTCACCTCACACTCTGTGACTTCACCCCTTTCGAAGACCATAACCTTGCTCTTCCCCGTATTTACCTTCAAATTCCGTTTTTCGCACACTGTTCCAAACTCATTTACCAGACCCTGCAACTCCCATTCATTATCACTCATCAGAACTGTATCATCCGCAAACAGCAGTATAGGTAGCTTCCACTCAATTCCCTCCCTTTTCAGCGATACACCAACATCCACTGCTCTTGATAGTATTTCTTTCATAACTCCATCCATATATACAGTAAACAACCACGGGGACATCACACACCCCTGTTTCAAACCAACATTCAGGTCAAAGAACTCGCTCTGCTCACTCTCCACACGTACTGCCGCCTTTGCACCCTCATACATGCTCTTCACTGCTTTCAGCAACTTGCCCTCTACTCCGTATATTCTAAGTACTTTCCACAAACCTTCTCTATCCACTCTGTCATAGGCCTTCTCCAAGTCCATAAAGGCAACATACACCTTTTGTTTCTTCTCCAGATACTTCTCCACAACACAATTCAGGGTAAAAATCTGATCTACACATCCTCTTCCCTTCCTAAAGCCTCCCTGCTCGTCGCCTATCCATTTCTCCGTTCTCACTCTCACTCTCTCAATCACTACCCTACTGTATACCTTCCCTACTACGCTTAGAAGACATATTCCTCGGTGGTTACCACACACTCCTCTTTCCCCTTTGCCCTTATATAGGGGGACTATTATGCCAGTCTTCCAGTCATCGGGTGCACTCCCCTTCTCCCATGCTAGTTTGCACATTTTCCATACCCATTCTATCACTATCTCACCACCATACCTCAACATTTCCCCACACACTCCATCTGTTCCTGGTGCTTTCCCCAACTTCACTCTTTTTATGGCTTCCCACACTTCTGACCTCCTGATCCCCACCTCCTCCTCCACTACTTCTCTTCTTCTCCCTCCCATACCATATCCAGCTATGTTTGCTGGCTCTTCATTCCTTTCATTTAGCAACTCACTGAAGTACTCCCTCCATCTTTCGACTCTCTCTTGCTTCTCGGCTAGCATTCTCCCATTCTTATCTTTCACACCCTTACTGTTTCCCTTGCTACCTTCCCTAACTTTCTTGACTTCTTTCCAGAACAGTTTCTTACTCTCCCTCCATTTTACACTCAGATTCCTTCCAAATTCCTCATCTACTCTTCTCTTACTTTCCTTCACTACTCTCTTCACCACCCTCTTACTCTCCACGTACCTCGCTCGTTTCTGTCTCTCGGAATCTTCATTCCCTCTACTACCCAACCACTCTCTATATGCTTTCTTCTTTTCTTCCACAGCTATTCTTACCTCTTCTGTCCACCATGCTGTACCTTTCACTCCCCTCCCTCTTCTCCTCACTCCACACACCTCCTCACATGCTGCACAGATCTCATCCTTAAACACCTTGCTCATCTCCTCCACTTCCTCCATAACTTCCAGGTCGAACCCACCTAGTCGTCTTTCCACTGCTCTCCTGTACTCCTCCCTGACTTCCTCCTCCTGCAACCTCTCCACCCTCCTCACCATTCCACCCTCCTCTCGCCTCCCTCCCGCTCTCCTCACCCACTTCTTTTGTATATCCTAACCTTAGCTACCACTACATAATGATCAGACAGACCCCCTCCAATACCCCTATACACCCTAGCATCCATCACAGATTTCTTCATTCGTTCATCCACATATACATAATCAATCAATGACTTTCGTTCCACCACTGTCTTATCCTTCATTGTCAACATCCGTTTCCACGTGTACCTGTGGATCATTCTGTGTCGGAAGAAGGTGTTGGCTATCCATTATTAAGTGCCCTTGTTTATTTCGTAGTGCCGGTCGTAACAATATATATATATATATAACCCTGCCAATAGAAGGAATACACCATTATAGTATCAATTGCGTGGGATCCAGTTGATAGTGATTAGTGAAAGCATATATTTGAACTCTGGTCCAGCGTTAGACATACGAGTACTTTAAACTAAACTAACTGTCGTATATTTCATTCAATATATGTTTAACATTTATTTCATAATAATAATAATAATAATAATAACCTTCTGGTTACTTTTATAGTGCCGGTATCTCCTCCTTCGAGGATTCACAAGCGCTTGGCTTTCTTTAGTCTACCAGAGACCATTACCCATCCCCCTTGCTCATGGGGAGATGGTAACCGCCGGCTGCATCCCAGAAAAACTTTTCAATCTGAGCGGGGATTGAACGCGAGACCTTCAAGATGGGAATCAGGCACGCTATCAACTGAGCCAGCAGGACGGCTTACTAACTTACATACAAAAAAATTAATGGAATCAATGAAATTATTTAATATAAGTAGCACTCCCATGATTCGAACCTAGGATTCTCACACCAAAATATATGACACACTTTTATTAATACTTGTATTTTCGTTCTTCACAGATAAAAACTACTGAAGATGTGCAATGTTGCATGATACGTCTAGTGCATAAAATAATATATACAGTATATACTGTATTAAGATTGAAATATCATTCACACCTTAATGAAATTATCCATCCTGAACTTTGGGAATTTAATATATCATTTAAAGGTGGGTGTGCATGCTATTATTTTCCTCCACAATCATTACCGGCAGTGTGCACTATAGCTTTTGGTGCAATATTTTCTGCTACAATGGCTTAATTATTTATATAATGGCCAAAATAGGATATGGGTGACGCTTTTCTGGATTCGGAGTTTAAGCGCTCTGATGACGTATGCCCAGCAACACAACAAGCTCTCCTGACAGGTGGAAATGGAGGATAGTGACAGTAGTTCCAATTCGTTTGCCAATACTGAGGGTGATAACCGTGATTATGGCGAAGAACCTCAAGTGATGAATATTGGTGGTGTCCAGGCTTATATGTATGAACCTGTAGGACGAGATCCAGCAGCAGGAGAGGAGGGAGAAGCAGCTGCAGCTGTACTTGTACCTGAGGTGGCACCTAATCAACAGCGTCTGAATATGCAGGCCACTGAATGGTAATTATAAACCTCTATTATATAATTGTGTGGTCCCACGTCATAGACTGTGATTAAAGAAGTGTTTGCCCGATTTTTATAGCTTATAGATTAGGCTATAGCCTACCGGGTATAGCCTAATATATTTATCAGTGTTTACTTTATGACAACAATTTGTTGGTGTCTGTAATATTTAGGAAAATCACAGCTTTTGGTGATATTTATTTACTCTTAGAAACATTCACGGACACGAATGTAGGCCTAGCCTATTATTAATTGTCCTATCCAACGTCACTATTGAGGCCTTGGGTCATATTGGTAATTATAGGGAATAGGCTCACACACTTATTTTTCATGTTATATCCTCCAGATTTTGATAAATGAGTGTTTTCACGGTTTTAGTTATAATTCCAATGTGGGATACAAGATGGGTTGAGGGGAGGCCTCAAACCCCCCCCCCCCCCCCCCCACACACACACACACATACACACACACATGACTTAGTTGAAATAATCATCTATGTTGTCAGCAGGGGGTAAATATCGATTATACTGCATAAAGAAGGCGTTTGAAAACAGTAAGGATGTCCGAAGGAGCTCTGAGATTCGAGTGATTAGACTAAGCGTTCTTTCTATTAATATCGGGTTTTATAATAATTGTTATCAAAATTATTCTCCCACAGTGGATTTTACATGAGCACAGTATAAGGATTCTACAGACCTATATTGTCCCTAATAAAGTATGTATAATATGGCACCTAGCCTATTCCTTATAATTCTCCTATTTTTCAGTAAAGATTAGTTTAGTTAACCCACTCACTACGGGAGACGTTCTGGAACGTCCTAGCAATTTACAGGCTTTTAAAGCCGTAGAATTGAGTTTCAGTGGGCGGGAGCACGACAGACCACCCGTCCGCCTCCCAGCCCTCAGGCCGCGGAACTGAGACATCTACCCCGTCCTCTAGAGGCCTCTGCAGCGCTGCCAAATGCGAATGTACCGCGCCGCTATTCATATTTAGCAAATATTTGCCAATGTCTATGGGAGCGCTGCGGATGAGTCCCGTGTGCTACGATGCTCGTTCTGGTATCAAACAAATAATGATAAACAAAACCATTCTTAAAACAAAAGTAAACATTTTCAATTACAGTACCGTACTTACAGAAGAAATCACCCTTGTTGGTATATGAAAGAAAACATGGAATTTATTACCGAAACTACCACTAATTTTCCCATGGTTTTTCTTTTCGGTTTTAGGTAGTTTTCAACATTATAAAGTAGTTAAAATTAGTTACAATCCCCGGCTAAAGTGTTTTCCCCATTTACCAATGATCTTAACCCTTAACTGGCGGCGCGCAACATATGTCGAAGAAATAAATCTGGCCTAAGTGGCGGTGCGCGACATCTGTCGAGAGCCATTTTCAGCACGTAATGTTGCTGAGAGAGAGAGAGAGCTGAGCGGTGGGACGAGCGTAGCAACCCTATGACCGCTCCCCACGACCACCGTGGACATACTGAACTGTATTCTACTTTCCCCCCACCTTTCTCACTCGCTACACAGGGAATTATGTAAGGAAATTGCCTTGTTTCAGGGTTTTTGCACTCGTGTTGCACGATCGTTGCAAGACAACCAGTGGTCGTACAAGGATGGTTTGGGTGTCATTGGAAAGCTCTGTTTACGCCCTTTCAGGGATAGATATTTGTTTTACGCTCTGGATCTTATTTAGGCATGAAGATTATCACGTAAACAACCCTATTTAGGGTAAAAAAAAAACGCTGTGCGGTACGGTCAAATAGACCGCCTAGCCCGCCAATAAGGTGTTAAAATACTCAGATGCATGTCATTTTCAGAGTAAAATAACAACAATGTTTTGCCTTTGGATACAGGATGGGTTGAGGGGGGCTTTGCCCCCCCCCCCATGAATTATTGAAATCAGCATCTATTTTGACAGTAAGAGGCATAAATAAGAGTTTTACTGCCGTCAATAGGGAGAATTTTCTGTTTTTACAGTGCTTTATATAGTGCACATAAAATATTTCTCCGGTGGTTAAAACAAATTTTAATATAATCTTTGCAACATCCTTATCCTATAATAGCCTTCAAATATTGAGAAAAGATTAGTGGTAGTTTCGGTAATAATTACCGAAAACAAAATATTTTATATCATGCAATATTGTATCTTATCAGCTAAGAAACAAAGTTATGTTAGGTTATATATATATATCTAGGCTATTGCCAGACGCCTTGATCCCCAAAGTGGTGGCCACAAATGAATCACCTCCATGCACCTCTGTCAACCAGCACCCCTCATCCCACCCAGCACCACTCTCTCATATAGTTGTCAACTCCATCTTTCCACCTCTCTCGGTCTGCCTCTTCCTATCATCTGCCCTTCCACCTCACTCTTGTACACTCTCTTAAGTCATTCTCTCACTCACTGTATGTTGCACATGACCAATTCACCTCAAGGTGTTTCTTTTCACACTCCAGCACATCCACACCACACCGCTCTCGCACTTCCTCATTCGTCCATCTCTCTCCTTGCAACTCCACATGCATTTCTCAAGTTACTGATTTCCACCCTCTCACTCTTGATCTATATCTCTCCATCTCCAACAACGTCCAGGCTTATCTCCCGTACGTCAATGTCGGGATTACCACACTATCATGCATTGACTTCTTTACTTCCATGCTAATCACCCTCTTCCTTGTCACTGCTTTCAGCGTTCTTACAACCCTCTTCCCCTATTGTACCCTCTCCTGCACTTCATCCTCTATACTCCCATCTTTACTTGTCACACTGCCCAAATTATTAAATGAGCTGACATTCTCCATAACCTGACCGTTTAATCTCACCTCACACTCTGTGACTGCATCCCTTTCACAAAGATCATAACCTTTCTCTTCACCACATTTATCTCGGATTCCGTTTCTCACACGCAGTTCCAAACTTATATACCAGACCCTGCAACTCCCATTCATTGTTACTCATCAGAATTGTATTACAGTATAAGCAAACAGCAGCACTGACAACTTCCACTCTTTCCCCTCCCTTATCAGGGGCACAACAACATCCACTGCACTTCCTTGTATTTGTTTCATGACTCTATCCATATAATCATGAACAACCATGGGGACATCACATACCCTTGCTATAAACCAAAAATCAGATCAAAGAACTTGCTCTGTTCATTGTCCACATACACTGCTGCTCTTGCATCCTCATACATGCTCTTCACTGCTTTCAGCAACTTACCAGCTACCCCGTATATTCTCAGTACTGTACTTTCCACAAACCTTCTCTATCAACTCTGTCATAGTCTTTCTCCAAGTCTATAAAGGCAGCATACAACTTTTGTCCCTTCTCCAAATGCTTCTCAACAACATATCTCGAGGAGAAAATCTGGTATACAAACCCTCTTCCCTTCCTTAACCCTCCTGGCCCGGGCAGGCTCTCCTAATGACGGAGCTCGTATCCGGGCGATCTGGTCGAATATCAACAAAAGTAAACTAAGGCTAATCTCGCTTAATATATTACCTACATTAATCAAACATATATAGAAATGAGCGCCTTACCTTCCTGCGTAGAATGGCGTTGAGTAGAGCTCTCTAGCTCAACTGGTTCCGGAGTGATGGTGATGGAAGTGGAGGTAACTTTTGCCACGTATTTACCTCGGCGCGTCCGAAAACTCAACCGCGGCCCCGGCTACGACGCCCAGTTGCACTCGTCGCTCCACCCGCAATTATGCCGGGAAGCGATTTGATAGTGTTTTATTGGTTATTCTGTCATTTATTATAGTTATGTTATTTTCACTCAAAAAAGTTATTTATATGAACATATTTGTGTCTCTGTCACTTATTACTTCGTTTTATTATTATTATTATGATTATTAGTGTCACTTTCACTGGACTTTGATAATTGGTAGTGTCATTTCCCCTTTTATGTATTGTTAGGTAAGCTAATAATATATATAGTGTCACTGTCACTTGTTCATATTGTTATGAAGGCACTTATTATTACTCGTGTGTGTCTCTTTCACTTATACTTAGTTTTATCATTATTATACTGTCACTTTGACTGGCCTAGGCTTATTGAGTGTCATTTTCACTTACTTATTGTTAGAAATATATATTTTAGTGTCACTTTTACTTGTTCATATTGTTATTGAAGGCACTTATTATTACTTATGTGTCCTTTTCACTTATACTTAGTTATATTATTATTCTTAGCCTACATTTGAGTGTCACTTTCACTGTTGTCACTTCCACTTCAAAAGTTTGTTAGAGTGTGGAAGTCGTTGAAGCAGGTGCCAGCACACAGTCCAACTTGACACTCGAGGCATTCCCAAGTGGTTTTTGTTGGTTTGCGGGGTCTGCGACTTGTGTGGCTGCACACATGGCACCTCTTCTGACTCCTAGCGTTACTACCTGGTGCTTTGAAAGGAAGGGCGTTGAGCTGGTGCTTCCTGAAGAATTCAGCACACCCCGTTCTGTCAAGCTGGCCTGGTCCTTGTATTGGCCTGCCTGGTGTACCCGCATGTTTAGCCAGGAGCTCAAGTAGCACCTGCTTGTGGGACTTCCGCAGGGACTTGTACTTCTTGGCTCCTGGAGTCCTCAGACGGTAGATGTTGTAGGCATTGAGGACCGACATATCTACCATATGCAGGATAAACTTCTTGTACCACCTGCAAGATGTTCGCAGGCAGTCGATGAAGCCCATCTGCATGTCGGATTTGTCGACGAGGCGCATATTGATGTTATAATCCAGGACAGCAGCTGGTTTTTGGACAGGGTTCTTGGTTGTTCGGTCCACCTTCCCTGTGGCGACCATCTGGGCCTTGTGGAATGTGGTGAGGAGGTTGACCTTGCGCTAGTCATGCCAGTGGATGTTGAGGATGGGGCCACTCTTCTTGTGGAAGATGTCCGCCTTCTTCGTCTTGGTTGGGTAGCCTGGCATTCCCTTCCTTTTGCCCTTGACTGTGCCGACAGTTCCGGTCTTGCGATCATGGAGGTACTTGGTCAGGAGAGGCGACGTGTAATAATTATCTGTGTAGAGGATGCGGTTTTTATTGAAGTGCCTCTCCATCATCTTCTTCACTACAGTGCCACCAAAACCAATGAGAGGGTCAGTCACAACTTCTCCAGCCTTGCCGCTGTAGACTATAAAGTCCAGCACATAGCCCGTCAAGCAGTCACAGAGGACGAAGAGCTTGATGCCGAAGCGGTGTCTCTTGGATGGGATATACTGTCGGAAGTGCAGCCTACCACGGAACAGGACCAGAGACTCGTCGAGGCACATCTTCTGGAAAGGAATCAGGTATGTGGTGAACCGATGACGTATCATGTCATACAGCTTCCTGATCTTCCATAATGAGTCGGGAAGGTGGACTGCCATGTTGTTTGTCAGGTGGAGATAGGAGAGGATGTCGAAGTACCTGTCCCTGGACATGTATTTGCCAAATGATGGAGTCGTTATGATGTCGCCAGTGATCCAGTAGTCAGCCAGAACGTGCTTCCTTATATGTGTCATCAGCATTGTGAGTGCCAAGAACACACATAGTTCTGCCACAGTGAGAGCTCTCCATGCCACCATCTTGGCACTAGTCTTCCTTCCAAGAAAGTTGGCACAGATAGCATGGTGGTGATTTGTCTCTTTGACGAGGTATTCCATGACTTCATTGTCATAGAAGCCACAGAAAAGTTCACTGGGGGTAGCATCTGGGCCACAGGGATATGCTGGTGACACCCCAGAACCCATCTGTACCTCGTCAAAGGCAGGACAATCTGGCTCAAAATCAGCTCCATCTGTCCACACAAACAGGTCGGATGCTGATGCTCGAGGTCGTGCTGCAGCAGGCACACGCCCTGGACGCCCTGGCACACGCCCTTGGCCACGCGGACGCCCAGGCGGACGCCCTGCATGCCCACGCCCAGGCCCAGGCCCAGGGGCAGCGGCGTCGGCAGGCTGACCACTTCCACGACCTCGCCCTCTCGCTCGTTTTGTCGGCACTTCCTCTTCCTCTTCCTGTTCCTGTTCCTCTTCCTCTTCCTCCTCAGGCGACGTCAGGTCATCTGGGGCAATGTTGGGGTCGTCAGCATCCTCTTCAGGAGACAATTCTGGTGAAGAAGTGACCGGGCATCGGCGGTGTGGGGCGCGGGAGGCTGCGGGAGCTTCAAGAATGGGAGCCGAGGCCTCGGGAGTTGGGCTCCTTTTGCGGCGAGCCGAGGGCTTTTCAGCAGCAAATAATGCTCTGCGGTGTGTTGAGGCCTGTGGCACATCACCAATACCACTTGAAGAGGCCCTTTGGTCATCCTGAACGAGAGATGAAGGCGAGGGCTGTGGGTGACCCACGCGGCGTCCCGTGTCAAGGCGTCGGGACAATGGAATGCGGGTGGTTGCTAGGCCAGGGTCGGCGTCATTATCGCTATCTTCAGCTTCCCTATGCTTTTCTGCGGCTGCCCTGCGTGCTTTTTTAGCTGCACTTTTGACCAATGATTGTTTGTAGAAATATTTGCCCACTTTCAAGGGCGTACGGGCAGGCAAAGGGGAAGGTCCTGAGCTAGGGCTAGGGCTAGGCCTAGGCTGACCTAGCAAAGATGGCGAGGGGGTAGGCCTAGGTTCTAGCACACTGGGAAGCTCAATGGCACCTTCCTGAAACACTTCCACATCAGGATCATCACTACTGTATCCCCCCTCAAATAAATCGACCTTATCGTCGTCTCCAAAGCCCACGAAATCGTCTTCTTCACTTTCACTTATTAATTGTACCTTGTCCACCAAGCTTTCGCCACTGCTCTCTTCATCACTATCAAAAAGGTGTCGCTGTATAGCGCTATCACTCAACAAACGCTTAACTTTCTTTTGTTGAGCTCTCTTCTCGGTTGCAACAGGCGTTGAAGTTGCGAGCGGGGTAGCACTGGGGCCCGCGGAGGTTGCAGCGAATCGGACACGTCGGAATTTTTGTTTTCAATATTACTCGCTATGGCGGCCACGTACGAACTGATAACACTAGTAGTTGAGGCTTGGTGGCGCTGCGGTCGCTCCTACCATGCAAAAATTGGCCGCGCGAATTTTGAAGCACGCTTTCAAGCACAAGGATTGTAAAATGACACCCGGGTTCCGGCCCTTTTTATTGGGTAAAATGACACCCGGGCTGGAAGGGTTAAGGGGACCAACCGGTTATTTACTAACTTCCAGGCTTTACTTCCAATGCAAATGCAATTTGGCACAGGTGTATGTGACCATAAAACTAGGTCAATTTTTTTTTTTTTTTTTTTTTTTTTTTTTTTTTTTTTTTACAATTTAGGCAAAAAAAGGTTGCAAACTATAGCACTACTACGACCCATTCTACTCTTCCAGAAATCCCTATAGCATGTGCTGTATGTGATCAAACAACTCACAATAGGTGTGTCTGTAGTTGCTATAAAGAACATTTTATATATTTTGTGTATTTTTGGATTTAGGTGATTATGAAATAAGGTGAAATTATTTTGTAGAATTGTACGACTGTGACAACATGCTGCAACCAAACAAAGTTAGCTAGAGTTAATTGGCTTCATAGGACTTGTTGTGTTTTTAATTACCTTTCCAATGGTATATACACCATTCCTATAGGTCCAATAATTTTTTTAGAGTAACATCCGAAAGTGCGACAATATAGGATCTGAGAAAAACATGTGAAAGTCTAAGGTAATTAGGGGATTTTTTTTTTTTTTTTTTTTTTAGTTTTACAATATTTTACGCAGGAACACGGCAAATTAGAAGATAAACCGTATTGGAGGTTGTAGAGTAGCTTACGCTCTTTCCATTTATATAGGTATGCTCCTCGTACGACCAGTAGTTACTGAGCATGTTAATTTCAAAGTTCGCTATATAACGTTTTTAGAATTACAGGAAAAGTCTGGAAAACATAAAAAAAAACAATTTACAATGGGTTTTCACTGATAACATTTAACTGGCTTATGAAGGGATGTTGACTCTCCTTAACCCACCCTGTTCCTCACCTAGGGAACCGGTACAGTATCCATTTTTCCATTCTCACTTTTTTCCCGATGCCGAGACATATTCCCCCATGATTACCACACAGTCCTCTCTCCCATTTACAATTGTACAGTGGGACAATTATGCTTAATTTCCAGTCTTCAGGCACATTTTCCTTCTCCCATGCTAGTCTACACATTATTTATACCCATTCAATCACTATCTCACCACCATATTTCAGCATCCCGCCACACACTTCATCTATCTCAGATGCTTTAACCATCCTCACCCTCAATGGACACAGCCATCTTGGCCCAATAGACTACAGACATTCGAATATTTTAGTTGAATTACCAAAGTTTAGGTTTTGCTTGTTAAGTCTGTTTACCGAAATATTCTACTACCCATTAACTTATCTCTATTGCTATTTGCAGGTGCCGATGTGGAAACTGTGCTACATTGGACACAGAAGATGAATGCAAGTGTTGTCAGGAAATTATCAAGGTTAGTATGAGTGTAGCAACATCATTATTTGTAACTCCTGCTTCACTTACCTCATAAACCACTGAACTAGGAGTAACTGTAAACACAATCTTTCAACCACTTGCATACAGTAAATGATTGATGAACTGCTGCAAAAGTAGCACAATAATAATTGTCTGACAGCAAAACATGAAAGATGTCAGAAGTGCGACTGCGAGTCAAGAATGGTGGTGGTGGATGGCAGCAAGAGTGGTGCTTGTTAAATGAAATAATTACTTTCAGCCTCTCGATGGCCACTTGCACTTGGTGTTGGACTGCTCCTTGGTAGAGCCGTATTTGAAATAATGCGTAATGGTTGGTAGCCTATAAAGTCCTATTTAATTATAAATAATTAATGTGGCCCAGGTCTTGCAATAACAATGTTAAATTAATTCCCACAAAAAGTTGTGGTTGTGTAGTCTTTTTACATTCAATACCAATCACTTATCTGCAAATTGGAACAACCATTCATATTATAACTTCTATGAAGGACGCTACCAAAATGGATAGCATCTAGTTGCCTGATCTCTCCCAAGATTAAGATCTATGGATAGGCCTACAGTCAGTGGTTGCCACAGTTTAGAAAAACTGTGTCCTGGGTTATCCCGCTTTTCCACAAAGTTCATTTTCTTTCCTGTTAGCTACCACTCCTTCAGATCTCCAAACAACACATTGCACCTCCTAGGGGTATCCGAGAGCTTTCTCATGTAACTTTAGCATATTGTAAGAAGTGACTAAAATTGGCGAGTTGATAACATTTGTTAACCATAATCTACCTCACTACAGAAAGACAAACTATGATGGATTTAAAAAATCATCAATGGTCAGTTTTAACAAACCATATGATCGTAAGTAAAATATTATGAATGTATGTATATACTCAGGCAC
>JBAKBP010021828.1:0-39954 GCA_037953745.1 Lithodes maja | reverse complement strand
GGGAGACAGAGATAGGGAGGGGAGACAGATAGGGAGGGGGAGACAGAGATAGGGAGGGGGAAACAGAGATAGGGAGGGGGAGACAGAGATAGGGAGGGGGAGACAGAGATAGGGAGGGGGGAGACAGAGATAGGGAGGGGAGACAGAGATAGGGAGGGGGAGACAGAGATAGGGAGGGGAGACAGAGATAGGGAGGGGGAGACAGAGATAGAGAGTTGTGACAAGGGTGGTGATGATTAAGGGGAGGTATTTACTTTGTTCCCTAGACCTCCATCAAGCTAAAAATTATACCCCCTGAGTCCCTTTCAAGATAAATTTGTAAATTTGTCGGTAGACAAATTTCCCGGCCGAAGGCCGGTTCCTCTTAAATTACAGGCTCGCTATCGCTCGCCAGGATAAAATCGACACCTGAATGGCACGAAAGGTCTTATTATGGGGTGACATATCTTAAAATCGCTAAACTAATGGGGCGAACGTTTTATAATATCAAAAGCAATGGGGCTAAACATGAGGGAGAAAGGGGTGAAGAAAAAAATCCCTCAAGTGGAGGTCTCCCCTTAAGGTACAGGTCACAGAGAGTAAGAACAACAGAGGAATGATGGGAGGAGGGAAAAGAGAGAGAGAGAGAGATAATTGTGATAAAAGGGGAATGAAAACGAATATAGAGGAGGAAGACGAGAAGCAGGAACAAAATGAAAATATGAAAAAACAAGGAATTACGAATGAGCAGACAAAGAAGAAGAGTGATAGCGAAAGAGAATAACGACATAATTAGGATTAAAATGATAGTATAGGGAGAGGGAGAGAGAGTTTGAGAAGGGTGATCAAGCTACAGAGAGTAATGAGAACGAGGGAAGGGAGGAGGGAAGGGAGAGAACACAGACAGACATGTGATGAAAGGGGGAACCAAAACAAAAGGAGAGAAGGAAGAGGCATAAATATAAGGGGGGGGGGGGAGGAAGAAGAGAAGGAGAAACAAAATACGAATAAGAACACAGAGAAGAAGAGTGATAGCAGGAGGGAATAACAACATAAGGAAAGATAAAATAACAATAATAACAATAAAGTAGGTGTGCAGTTTTCGCATTACCAATTAAAAAAAAATGCATACGCAACTCTGCGACCTATAATTCTGAAAGTAGTACTGAATCTCTTAGGTAAAAGAGGTATATATACAGTATATATATATATATATATATATATATATATATATATATATATATATATATATACCGGTATATAGTATATATAAAATAAATATAAAATATATATAAGAAAGAAATAGTGACCATAATCTGTGACCTTTACCATTCACCTTGACCTTTGAATAACAAAAACACAAAATTTGGACAATCTTTGCATTGACCAACCAAATTTGCCAGCAACATTTGGTGACGATACGTAACCCGTTCAGTACAGTTCTGTCGGTTTCATTTCGTACTTGATACTAAGACAATTTTATTTAGTTTATGAAGGGCCTCCATAAAATTCGCAGGCTTTCAACTATCTTAACCCTTTTTACTACCACAGATCCTTCATAAGCTTCACAAAATTGTCTAATTATAGCTGGAATACAATAAAAAAGACGTCACCGGTACACAAAGGGTTAAACAGTCTAGGAAGAGCTCAAAGACAATTATCAACACTCTTCTTTTGTTCTTTGACATTGACCTTTAACCTTAAGTATTATAATATATATATACTGTATATGATTGAAATATATATTATTTAAGTAAAATGCAACTAACAGTCGTCAGCTTATCGAAAATTGTTTTTTGTTATGATGAAGGTTAACTTATGACCTTGGCCTGTGACCTTGACCTCTATGTAGGATTATATTTTTGTTTGCTTTGATGTAACCCTAAAAAATCAAATAAGCTTGTCAAATATTATTAAAGATCATCAGTTAGTTTCAGAGGTATTAAAGGATTTGTTGACCTTGACCTTTGACCTTCATGACGTCTGAAAATTTAACATTTTAATTTTCCCTTAATGCACAACTGTCTCAACGAATTTTGTGAAGTTTACATGAATAGTAAAGAAATTAGCATATTGACCTTATATTTGATGTTGACCTGTGACCTTGACCTATCAAATGGAATTATATTTATTCTTGTATGACCTTGGTCTAGGCATTCCGAATATGCATGATATGCCTAATGAGAATCTTACATTAAATATGAAATACTAGTGAAAATCATATATAGACCTTTAACCTTGACCTTGGACCTTAGAATTTCTTATCAAGGATTTAGTTAGCTTAACAGCATTGTTCGTATTAACTAACATTATGAATAATTTGTATAAAAACTTATTGATTACAACTAGTGATCATATACTGTGACCTTGACCTTTGACCTTTGATAAAAGTAAAATACATATATTTGGATAATCGTCGCATTGACCAACTGAATTTGCCTGTATAATTTCATGACAATACATTAAACAGTCAAGGAGAAGTTTAGGGAAAATGACAAATACTCATATTTTGACCTTGACCTCTGACCTTAACTATTACAATAGTTATGTGAAATTTGATATATATTAGGCTATATTTAAGTAATAAGCCATAACACAACCAGTTTTCTAAAATTTGAGTAATTTTTGTTAATAAATAATAAAAGTTGACCTTTGACCTTGATCTGTGACCTATATGTAGGAGTACATTTTAGTTTGCATTGACATTGCCCATGAAAATAAAATAAGCATGCCTAATTTCATTAAAAAACATCAGTTAGTTTCATATATATATTAATAGAAGAGTTGACCTTGACCTTTGACCTTTATATGTCTCAACATTTATTATTTTCCTTTTCACTTAAAGTGCAACTATCTCACCAAATTGTGTGAAGTTTGCATGAAAAGTAAATAAAATAGCATATTTACCTTTTATTTAACCTTGACCTGTGACCTTGACCTTTCATACAGAATATAATAGTTTATTGTGTGACCTTGGCCTAGGTATTCCGAATACACATGGTAAGCCTCGTGATAATCTAACAGTTAGTATAAGAAATACTAGTAAAAATACTATTTTGACGTTTGACCTTGAACTTTGACCTTACCCTTTAGAATATTTATCTAAAATTTGTGCAATACGATATCAATGTTACCAGTAACTTGTAAAGTGAAAATGAAGATATTTGAATAAAAACTAAAAATAAATAGTATAAGTTGACCTTTCACCATGACCTTTATGTAAGAGTAAACAATTGTTTTCATTGACATTGCCCAGGAAAATCAAAATAAGCATGACTAATTTCATTAAAACCCATCAGTTAGTTTCATATGTATTTATAGAATAGTTGACCTTGACCTTCATGATATGTCTCAAAATGTATTATTTTCCTTTTCATCTAAAGTGCAACTATATCGCCAAATTTTGTGAAGTTTGCATGAAAAGTAATGAAATTAGCATGTTGACCTTTTATTTGACCTTGACCTGTGAACTTGACCTTTCATATGGAATTGTATAGTTTCTTGTATGACCTTGTTCTAAGTATTCCGAATATACATGGTAAGTTTCGTGAGAATCTAACAGTTAATAATTATAAGAAATACTAGTAAAACAAATATTTTGACCTTTGACCTTACCCTTTATAATATTTATCTAAAATTTGGCCAATAAGATATCGAGGTTATCAGTAACTTGTATAGTGAAAATGAAGAAATTTGAGTAAAAACTAAAACACATGAAATATTGACCTTATTTTTAACATTGAGCGTATTTATCAATACCAAATATCAGTGTGGAATGTTTTCATAGAAATTTAAATTTGGTATTGATAAATAAGCTCAATGTAATGAAAAAATAATTGTTTTTATGTTTTGTTCAAACCCAAGGCCCTTAACCTTGGGATCTGTCATTACATTGAACGTATTAACTATCTATCTATCTATCTATCTATTGCCTGACGCCGTGATCCCCGAAGGGGTGGCCACGAACGAACCGCCCCCATGCACCTCTGTCCCCAGTCAGTCGACGCCCCTCCCCCCAACCAGCACCGCCTTCATTCATGTAGTTCCTCACTCCATCCTTCCACCTCATATTCGGTCTACCTCTCCCCCTCTGTCCCTCCACCTCGCTCTCGTACACCCTCTTAGTCATTCTCTCGCTTTCCATACGTTCCATATGGCCGAACCATCTCAAGTTGTTCCTTTTCACACTTTCCAGCACATCTACCTCCACACCACACCTCCTTCTTACTTCCTCATTAGTCTGTCTATCCCTCCATGTAATTCCGCACGCACTCCTTAAGTAATTCATTTCCACTGCTCTCACTCTTGGTCTGAGTCTCTCAACCAACGTCCATGCTTCGCTTCCGTAAGTCAGTGTCGGGATTACCACACTGTCATGCAAGGACTTCTTCACTTCCATACTGACCACCCTATTTCTTGTTACTGCTTTTAGCGTTCCTACAACCCTCTTCCCCTGTTGTACCTTCTCCCGCACCTCTTCATCCATAGTCCCATCTTTACTCAAAACACTGCCCAGATACTTAAAAGAGTTGACGATCTCCATAGCCTGACCGTTCAGCTTCACCTCACACTCTGTGACTTCACCCCTTTCGAAGACCATAACCTTGCTCTTCCCCGTATTTACCTTCAAATTCCGTTTTTCGCACACTGTTCCAAACTCATTTACCAGACCCTGCAACTTCCATTCATTATCACTCATCAGAACTGTATCATCCGCAAACAGCAGTATAGGTCGCTTCCACTCAATTCCCTCCCTTTTCAGCGATACACCAACATCCACTGCTCTTGATAGTATTTCTTTCATAACTCCATCCATATATACAGTAAACAACCACGGGGACATCACACACCCCTGTTTCAAACCAACATTCAGGTCAAAGAACTCGCTCTGCTCACTCTCCACACGTACTGCCGCCTTTGCACCCTCATACATGCTCTTCACTGCTTTCAGCAACTTGCCCTCTACTCCATATATTCTAAGTACTTTCCACAAACCTTCTCTATCCACTCTGTCATAGGCCTTCTCCAAGTCCATAAAGGCAACATACACCTTTTGTTTCTTCTCCAGATACTTCTCCACAACACAATTCAGGGTAAAAATCTGATCTACACATCCTCTTCCCTTCCTAAAGCCTCCCTGCTCGTCGCCTATCCATTTCTCCGTTCTCACTCTCACTCTCTCAATCACTACCCTACTGTATACCTTCCCTACTACGCTTAGAAGACATATTCCTCGGTGGATACCACACACTCCTCTTTCCCCTTTGCCCTTATATAGGGGGACTATTATTCCAGTCTTCCAGTCATCGGGTGCACTCCCCTTCTCCCATACTAGTTTGCACATTTTCCATACCCATTCTATCACTATCTCACCACCATACCTCAACATTTCCCCACACACTCCATCTGTTCCTGGTGCTTTCCCCAACTTCACTCTTTTCATGGCTTCCCACACTTCTGATCCCCACTACTTCTCTTCTTCTCCCTCCCATACCATATCCAGCTATGTTTGCTGGCTCTTCATTCGTATTAACCTTTAAGTTAAATTGAACATTTCTTTTTGACTGACCTTCGCAATAACCAAATGAATATACCTATGGCATTTGGTGAAAATCCATCGAACGGTCTAGGAGTTACCGGACGGACGACGACGAACGACAACGACGGACGACGAACGACGACGACGGACAACGACGGACGATGACGAACGACGAACGACGACGACAACGACGGACGACAACGACGGACGACGACGAACGACGACGACAACGACGGACAACGACGGACGACGACGACGACGACAACGACGACAAACGACGACGGACGACGACGACGGACGGAAAGGGTTGGGAGGCTTGCCTCAAAGCCTCTCACATGCCTCCTTGCCCTTTGCCCAGCAGCTGACGCTTTACTGACTATGTCACGGTTTGTGACATATAGGGTA
Source organism: Lithodes maja (assembly GCA_037953745.1). Classification (NCBI taxonomy): domain Eukaryota; kingdom Metazoa; phylum Arthropoda; class Malacostraca; order Decapoda; family Lithodidae; genus Lithodes; species Lithodes maja. The sequence goes on along the minus strand of JBAKBP010021828.1, from coordinate 34,031 downwards.
GAGGGAGGGGTTGAGAGGAGGAAATGGGAGAATTCGGTGATCACCTAACCGGATGATTAGTCCGGGTCAGAATTCGGTGATCACCTAACCAGTAGATGTAGACGCTCCGTCCAGCTCCCTCAACAGGGAGGGAGTAGAGGCTCGAACTACAGACCTAGCAATTAGAGTTGGTAGTTCTACCAACACGCTAGCGTCAACTGGCTAATATTATAAACGTTAATGGGTCTATTTAAGCAAACTTTGTTGTTATTATGATTACTTATCTGTTTATCTATTGCCAGACGGACTGATCCCCGAGGGGGTGGCCGCTAATGAATATCATCCATGTATCTCTGTCAGTTGACGTAAATAATAATAATTATTATTATTAAGTATTATATTATGGATTATCGGTTTTGAGTATAATTGTTCTTAGGTACTCTTGTTTTTTATAGTTATATATGTGTACATGTTATGTTTGATATTACGGTTTATTAATGTGTTAATCAATATATAAATTATATTGTAAACCTTGAAAAATATACAAACCAAAACTAGGACAAAAGACAATATAGAGGCAAAAAAAAAAAAAATAATCAAAACAGCTGTGTGGAAAAAACGCTTAAGCAAAATATAATAATAAATAATAGAAGACAATCCACCACATGGGTCATAGTGTACATCACTACATGAGCAAGTTAATATGTTTCCCAAGCAAACTAATCGTACAAATAACAACGCACCTTTTCAGTATTATATTCAAATGATATATTACTAGTAAACATAACAGGTTGCAGCAATAAATGTCTGGATAACAATATACTATAATTATTATGTTTTTTTTCCATCAACCAACTTCACCTCTAAACTCAATTAATGAAATAAAAAAAATACATGTGGCACGCCAAGGACTCGAACCTAGGATACTCACATCGAAATTCCGCGCACTTATGCTTTACGCTATCATGACAGTTAAAGCATATAACGCAGGAAATACCTTTAAATTGTAAATATTTCTGTTCCATGACCTATATATTTGCAAGGAATACAAAGAGTATTTCCATGTTTTAACAATATATCTTCCCAAGAGCATCAGTTAGCGCTCATGACTTAACAATCCCTCCTTCACATTGCAGAAGTTCTGCTTATCAAAATTAATGTATACCCCGATCCACATCTCTCTGAAACTCCCTTCCTCAGAGTACATTCCCTCCATCTTTCAATCCACAAACAGCTTAACCCCTTCTGTACCGGCAACGTCTTATACATTTTATTCTGGCTTCTGTTAGACGACGATTGTATTCAGTTTAAAAAGGTCATCCCGCAATTAACAGGCTTCAAACTATCTTACACAACACTTTCCACTACCGCAGATCCTTCTTAACCCCTTCAGCCCCATGACTCTTTGTTACCTTTGATTCTGGCTAAAATTAGATGATTTTAAGCAGTTTAAGAAGGACCTATGTTACTAAGAGGGTTTATTGAGATCGTATTTACCCATTTGTGTCGGATATGTAGATTACAAGCTAAAGAAAATCGTCTAATGTAACCAAAATATGATGATAATTACGTAATGGTGGTGAAGGGGTTAAACCGCAGAGAATCGTCTCAATAAAGCTAGAATAAAAATTAATAATACGTCGCCGGTACAGAAGGGGTTAAATCCAGTTATATAGGGTTTTCTTTGAAGGAAAAACACCACGTTTATGTAAACTATAGATCTGGCTTCCAGGGAGTTAATAATAATAATAATAATAATAATAATAATATACATAATAATAACAATAATAATAATAATAATGATGAACATAATAATAATAATAATAATAATAACAATAATAATACAAAAACATAATAATAATAATGATGTAGGCCGGGTTTGAACGCGGGACTCGGGCTACGAGTCCACACCGCTCCAGACAAGACAGTCCAGTATATTATTATCAACAACACGATAGTTTAACACATGATTCCTTTTCTTCAAATCACATTTTATTTTATTTGTTTATACACATTTTGTGTTCAATCGCTCATCCGCCAGAACATTGTAGTAGACGTACCGTTTTGCCCCAAATCTAAACGGCATACCCAATTCTGCGATGGGTCACCATCATCACTACTAGTCACTATCATCATTACTATCATCAGCACTACTACTATTATAATCATCACTACTACTCTCACCATCATCACTACTACTCTCAATCATCACTACTACTCTCAATCATCACTACAACTTTCACCAACTCATCATTCGTACTACTCACCAACATCACTAATACTGTCACCAACATCACTAATACTGTCACCATTATCACTATGATGTCACCATCATCACTACTGTCACCATTATCACTACAACTATCGTCATTACTTGACACCATCATCACTGCTATTATGACCAACCATCACTACTCTCACCATCATCACTACTACTCTCACCATCATCACTACTACTCTCGTCATCACTACTACTGTCATCATCTCTACAACTTTCACCACCATCACTACTACTCTCGTCATCACTACTACTGTCATCATCTCTACAACTTTCACCATCATCACTACTACTCACCGTCATCACTAATGCTGTCAAACTGTGTATATAATAGTAATATATGTTACATATGCACATTTGTGTATATGATAATAATGATAGTAATAATCAGTTATAATTATATGCACGTCTTTTTCTGCATGACGGGACAGAGTAGATGATAGGTAGATGGACAGAGTAGATGATAGGTAGATGGACAGAGTAGATGAATGGTAGATGGACAGAGTAGATGAATGGTAGATGGACAGAGTAGATGATAGGTAGATGGACAGTAGATGATAGGTAGATGGACAGAATAGATGATAGGTAGATGGACAGAGTAGATGATAGGTAGATGGACAGAGAAGATGATAGGTAGATGGACAGAGTAGATGATAGGTAGATGGACAGAGTAGATGAATGGTAGATGGATAGAGTAGATGATAGGTAGATGGACAGAGTAGATGATAGGTAGATGGACAGAGTAGATGATAGGTAGATGGACAGAGTAGATAATGGTAGATGGACAGAGTAGATGATAGGTAGATGGACAGAGTAGATGATAGGTAGATGGACAGAGTAGATGATAGGTAGATGGACAGAGTAGATGAATGGTAGATGGACAGAGTAGATGATAGGTAGATGGACAGAGTAGATGATAGGTAGATGGACAGAGTAGATGAATGGTAGATGGACAGAGTAGATGATAGGTAGATGGACAGAGTAGATGATAGGTAGATGGGCAGAGTAGATGATAGGTAGATGGACAGAGTAGATGATAGGTAGATGGACAGAGTAGATGAATGGTAGATGGACAGAGTAGATGATAGGTAGATGGACAGAGTAGATGATAGGTAGATGGACAGAGTAGATGAATGGTAGATGGACAGAGTAGATGAATGGTATATGGACAGAGTAGATGATAGGTAGATGGACAGAGTAGATGAATGGTAGATGGACAGAGTAGATGATAGGTAGATGGACAGAGTAGATGATAGGTAGATGGACAGAGTAGATGAATGGTAGATGGACAGAGTAGATGAATGGTAGATGGACAAAGTAGATGATAGGTAGATGGACAGAGTAGATGATAGGTAGATGGACAGAGTAGATGATAGGTAGATGGACAGAGTAGATGAATGGTAGATGGACAGAGTAGATGATAGGTAGATGAATCAAGTAGATGAATGGTAGATGGACAGAGTGGGAGAGAGAGTTACATATTTACACAGACTGCACAGACCTTGCGGTCCCTACTGGGCAGTCCAGACTTACTGCTAACATAGCATTTGCTACAAAGTGGAAGGTAAGGATAGCAAAGCAGGCGGGGAAGAGAGAGAGAGAGAGAGAGAGAGAGAGAGAGAGAGAGAGAGAGAGAGAGAGAGAGAGAATGTAGATAAAACAAAGGGGAAATGAACGCAGGGGAAGTACAAAGACGACAAGACTGAGGAAGCACAACAAAAGACAAAGGCAATAGGAAAAGGACAAGTGGAAAAACAGACAGAGGGAGAGAGTGAGAGACAGAGGGAGAGAGCGAGAGACAGACAGACCCCTTTAGCTACATAGAGTTATATAGATTAACTAGGCTAAATAGATTTTGCAGTCCTGCCTTAAATCTACAATGGGAAGAACAGCATACTTACTAATACTAAGGTAAATTAAAGACAATGATAGTAAAGTGGGAGGATGTTGAGTGGAGAGAGAGTACAAAGGAGTACAAAGGAAATCAAGCAACAACAGATCTAGTGACCCTTCTAGGTTGCTTGTCCTCCAAAACACTGAGGATCAAGTGTCCAAACAGTGGTTTAGAGTGGGTAAGGGAACATTGGAAAGGGAATTACTGCCCTGGAACTAATGTCCGTGGCAGGATTAGGAAGTTAGTAGGGGATAGATGGGTTAGTAACTGAGGGGGGGATAAAATAAAGTTATTCATTTACAAACGCAGTCAGTCGCGGGTTTGAAGCGAGATTTTTGTCTAGGCGGAGTTTAAATGAATCAACGGTGATGCAGTCTATAACGTTTCGGGGAAGCCCATTCCACAAGTTGACAACTCGATTGAAGAAGAAATTCTTAGATTCGTGTGAGTTAAAAGATTTACCAATAATTTTGCAACCGTTTCCCCGCGTGTAATTAGATTGGTCGATAGTGAAGTACTTACTACAGTTCATATTGTCGATGCCTTTGATGATTTTGAACACTTGAATTAAGTCACCTCTTAATCTGCGCTGGGTTAAAGGAAATAGATTTAATTCTCTAAGACGCTCTTCGTATGGTTTGTTCTTTAGGCTAGGTATCATTTTGGTAACTCTACGTTGAACTCGTTCTAGCTTGTTTATATCTTTTTGGTAATAAGGGCACCAGGATTGAACGCAGTATTCCAGAAGAGGGCGGACTAAGGAATTGTAAAGGGTTAGGATAACTTCTTTGGATTTATGCTCAAATGACCTGCCTATAAAGCCAATTATTTTGTTTGCCTTCTTAACAACTTCTGAACATTGTTGACTCGGTTTTAGGTTACTCGATATTGTTACTCCCAGATCGGTTTCTCTGTTTACATTCTTAAGGTGAGTGCCATTCATCGAATAGTTTGCTTTCTCATTTAGGTATCCGATATGTAGTACTTTACATTTATCCGCATTGAAACTCATTTGCCAAATTTGGGCCCAACATGACAATTTATCTAGATTGTGTTGCATATCGTCAACTTGTTCTTTTGAGAGTACGCTATTTGCAATTTTTGTATCGTCAGCAAATTTTGAGATTGTACAGGTGAGGCCCTCATCTATGTCGTTGATGTAAATTAGAAAGAGAATTGGTCCTAGTACCGATTCCTGGGGTACCCCGCTACTTACATTGGTCCATTTAGATGCCTTACCGTTTATGACTACTCTTTGCTTTCTGTCGCTGAGCCAATTTTCTATCCATTTCAACACACCGTCTTGTATTCCATGCGCTTTTAGTTTTAGCAGTAATACAAGACGGTGTGTTGAAATGGATAGAAAATTGGCTCAGCGACAGAAAGCAAAGAGTAGTCATAAACGGTAAGGCATCTAAATGGACCAATGTAAGTAGCGGGGTACCCCAGGAATCGGTACTAGGACCAATTCTCTTTCTAATTTACATCAACGACATAGATGAGGGCCTCACCTGTACAATCTCAAAATTTGCTGACTATACAAAAATTGCAAATAGCGTACTCTCAAAAGAACAAGTTGACGATATGCAACACAATCTAGATAAATTGTCATGTTGGGCCCAAATTTGGCAAATGAGTTTCAATGCGGATAAATGTAAAGTACTACATATCGGATACCTAAATGAGAAAGCAAACTATTCGATGAATGGGTAACTTTGTCAAAGGCCTTTTGAAAATCAAGGTATATAATATCTACAGCTTTACTCTAATCGTAGAGGTTGAGGATATCGTGGAAGAAGTCTAAGAGGTTTGTTAAACAGGAACGTTTTTTACGAAAGCCGTGTTGAGTATCTTTAAGTATGTTATTTTCCTCTAAGTGATTTACGAGTCTGTCTCGTATGACCGTTTCTAGCATATTACATACAACTGAGGTTAAGCTAATTGGACGATAGTTACTGGGTAGGGATTTGCTGCCTTTTTTGAATATCGGTGTTACGTTGGCTAGCTTCCACTGATCAGGCATAGTTCCAGACTGCAAGGATTTATTGAATAGTAATGTCAGTGGTTTGGAGAGCTCATCCTTAGCTTCCTTCAGAACTCTAGGCTAGATTGTATCAGGTCCAGGCGTTTTATTTACCTTGAGTTTATCTAAACAATTCAATACTTCTCTCTCTGTAACGGTGATATTGCTTAGAACATCTGAATTATCAATCTGAATCGGCGATGGTGTAGGGATATCACTGAGGTCTTCTGTTGTAAAAACTGATGCAAAGAAGGTATTGAGGGCATTACTCATTTGTACTTCGTCTTTGGTGTATTCTCCATTTTCATCGACTAACGGTCCAACAGTTGAAGTAACTACTTTTTTCTTTCTGATATAACTATAGAATTCTTTCGGGTTTGTTTTACTTTGATTCGCAATATGTAACTCTAAGGTCTTTTTACTTTGCTTAATTAACTTTTTGGCTTTGCGTCGTAGCTCTACAAATTTCACCCGTTCTTTGTCATTTTGTGAGGATTTTAATCTATCATTAGCAAATTTTTTAGCAAGCAGGCAGTTTGAAATATCTTTATTCCACCATTTGGGCTTATTATTATGGCCTGGACGCCGTATTTTCGATGGTATGCAGTCTTGCACTGCTTTTAGGTAAGTGGTTTCGAATAACTTCCAAGATATATTTATGTCATTATTGTTAATTAAAAAGCTCCAGTCAGTTTCTTTAAACATAGCTCTAAGTTTATGGAAGTTTGCTTTCTTGAAATTAGGGACTTTTTCGATGCTACTATTTGGTTCGTTACTAGTAAACTTTAAAGTGAAAGTTATCGTACGATGGTCGCTGTTACTGAATTCATCACCAACATTCAAATTCTCTATTAATTCTTCTTTTGTTGCAAGTACAATCTCAAGAACTTTATTACCACGGTTCGGCGTTCGAACAAATTGATAAAGCGAACTCTCTTGCAAGTTCGTATACAAGTCATGTCCGGAGTGTGAAGTAAGAGTATCGCCCAACTTGGTCACAGGTAAATTAAAGTCGCCAAAAATTACGGTATCTTGTGAGTTACTTACATCTGCAATTTGTTCGTAAATTTCTCGGTCAGTATGCACTGATTGAGCTGGAGGTCTGTATATTAATGCAAGTATTATTTTTGTACCTTTATTATTCTTTATTAGCACAAGAGAGAGAGAGAGACAGACCGCCCGCCTGAGAAAGAGGGGGACATGACAGAGGACCTGAACAATGACAGGAGACAGGAACAGTTGAGGTGCGGGCCCTCTTTCACACAGACAAGACAGACAGACAGACAGAAGGGAAGAACAGGCAAAGAGACGAGAGTTACGGCGGGTTCACACGAGCCATGCTTCCGTCAATTTTAGATGAGCAAGTTTTTTCACGTATTATGTTAAGGAGCTAGGGGCCGGTTTTTTGGGCTATTAATTCATTAATTCATGTATTCATTTATATTTTAGTGTCCTCGTTAGACCTCCATCAAGCTTAAAAAACACCCCCTTGACCCCCCTTCAAGATAAATGTGTACATTTTTCGAGGCCGGTTCCTGAAACTGAAACTGAAACTGTACGTAGAGGAGGTAGTATACACTGAGAGAGCTCTGAGGAACACTGATTATTGTAATAGCGGTCGAATAGCGAGAGATATGCAACATTGCGGCGAAGGGAGGGAGATTGCAGAGAATCGGAGAATGGACGTGAGTTAATGAGACGAAAGGCTTTGTCTAGAAGTGCTGTGTGAGAGGATTCTCCCCACACATGTGAACAATACTCAATACATGGACGCACTGTGCCCCTGTACAGAGCAAGAAGCTGTGCAGAGGTAAAGAACCCACTGAGGCGGTTGAGCACACCCAGCTTCTGGAAAGCAGATTTAGCAAGAGTGGTCTTATGGAAGTATATCTCTAGAGGCAAATATATGAATACAATATTCTATACATCAACTACAAAACTGTAAATACTATTTTCTGACAAGCAAGTTTTATCTAAAAATCAAGAAAATAGCTAAAAATGCATAAAGAAAAACAGACCAGATCCATGTTTTCTTATGAGTGGGCTAGAGAAAATATGGTACTGTTTTACTAGTGTGCAATAAGACTCTCCATGTTTTTCATTATGCAATTAAAACTATGTGGATTGATTTTTTAATACAAGTTGCTTTTGACCAATTAATAAATGTTAGTTTTGTTGTTAATGTATAGCAAATTGGGTACATACATTCGTGTCCAGATACATACTTCCACAACGAAAGAGAGGTGAGGTCCACGAATTTTAAAGTGTGACTGTACATACTTTTTTTTTTTTTTTTTTTTTTTTTTGCTGGAGCCCTTCCCCGAATCTATTCTCCCCGAGCCAGGTCCCATCCTGCAGTGCCTCAATAACAATTATTTTTAGTTGCATATTCATGTTGTAACCATTGAGTCTCCCCCTCGCTCGTCTTCATTCTCCCGTTTTCTTTTTATATTACGCTTTTATCAGTGTCTCCCTCTTCTCTCTTCCTTTGGTCATTGTTGTTGTTGTTTGCATGAGAGAGAGAGAGAGAGAGAGAGAGAGAGAGAGAGAGAGAGAGAGAGAGAGAGAGAGAGAGAGAGAGAGAGAGAGAGAGAGAATGTGTGTGTGTGTGTGTGTGTGAGTGAATGAGTGAATGAGTGAGTTACCGGTACGTGTGTGTGTGTGTAATTTCATAATTGTAGTTTGACAGGAATTGAGTTTTTGGCTCGTATTGTCCCGCTTCCTAGACATTATTACCAATGACAATTACCCATCTCCTTGCTCAAGGGATATGGTAACCACCGGCTGTCTCAGAAAACCTTAATCAACCTGAGCGAGATTTGACCCTGGTCTTCTGGGTTGCAGGCAAGGATGGTACCACTGAGCTAGCCGCGCGCGCGCGAGCGCGCGTGTGTGTATGTGTGTGTATACGAGTGATGAGGTTAAGGAACTGTATTTGTGCCATCTCAAGGCTTGCAATTTGGACACACTAACATACTCAATATCTCCCACCCACCCACACAGAATCTCTCGACTCTCTCTCTCACACACAAAATGTCTTTATCTGCCTACCTGCCCCCCCCCTCCCCCCACCTCTATCTCACTCTCTCCCTCACTCTCTCATTATGCACTCCCTCTCACCTCCCCCTCATTCCAATTCCAGTTTCCTTTGTGCCTCTCTTCCCTGCCTTCCTCCCCTCACATTGATTGGTTTCTCATTCTGCCTAGACCCACCCCTTTAATCAACAATTATATAACCAATCAATCCCTCAGTCATATACTTATAAAAAAAAGTACCAAACAAATTTAATAACAAACTATTAAATACCCCAATAAATTGGCGATAATAAGACGGTTCACCCCATTCAGCTGTCGATTTTTTTTTCTGGGCCAGCAATAGTGATCCTGTAACTTAAAAGAAATCGAACTTTGGGCAGGAGATTTTTCTATCGAAAAATTTACAATTCTAGCTGGAAGGCGGTCTGGATTGACATTTATTTGTTTTTAGTTTGAAGGATATTCTACTTTCGTTTTGCTCCGTGAGGTTTTCGATATATATATATATATATATATATATATATATATATATATATATATATATATATATATATCTAGAAATAGTTATAATCACCTTGAAAGAGTAAACTGACCATTTATTTTAAGTGTTTTGACTAATATGGGCTATGACTATGCCGAACTAAATAAAGTAAGGCTATTTTGGCCATAAATATAACGCCAAAGATGTCATGGCGCTGATAAGGGTAATGACAAAGAAGGGTAGAGCTAATGACAGGGTGATAGCGAAAGGGGAATAACGAAGTAATGAGGGATAATGATGATAATGTAGGGAGGGGGAGAGGAAGGGAGAGAGAGATAATTGTAGACAAAAGAGGAAACCAAAACAAAGGGATGACAGGAAGAGCGAAGAGGAGGAGGAGGAGGACGAAGAGAAGGATGAGCAAATTGTGATAAAAGAGGAACCAGTAACAAAGAGAGAGGAGGACTAGGTAAGAGGAGGAGGTGGTAAGAGAAGAGGATGAGGAAACTGTGATAAGGGGGATAATGTAAGCAAAGGGAGACAAGGAAGAGGCGTAATGAGAAGAAGGAAGAAAAAGGAAGAAGAAGAAGAAGAAAAAGAAAAGGAAAAATAAGAAAAAGAAAAGGAAGGCTAACAAATGATAATAATAATAATAATAATAATAAATAATAATAATGATAATAATAATTATAACAATAATAATAATAATAAGAGAAGGAGTGCCAGCAAGAGAATAACGATGTAATGAAGGATAATTTATTAATATCAATATAGGGAAGGAGAGAGAGAGAGAGTTGTGAGAAGGGTGGTGATGATCAAGGTACAGGTCACAGAGAGTAACGATAACAGCAGAGGAAGGATGGGAGGAGAGAAAGGAGATAGAAAGAATTGTGATGAACAGGGGGAACCAAAGCAAAGGGAGAGAAGGAGGAGGAGGCATAGTGAATAGAGGGAAGAAGAGAATGAGATAACAAATACGAATAAGAAGACGATTGATAGCAAAATATATTAACAAGACAATGAAGGATAATATAATAATTATAGATATATAGGGAGGGGGAGACAGAGATAGGGAGGGGGAGACAGAGATAGGGAGGGGGAGACAGAGATAGGGAGGGGGAGACAGAGATAGGGAGGGGGAGCCAGAGATAGGGAGGGGGAGACAGAGATAGGGAGGGGGAGACAGAGATAGGGAGGGGGAGACAGAGATAGGGAGGGGGAGACAGAGATAGGGAGGGGGAGACAGATAGGGAGGGGGAGACAGAGATAGGGAGGGGGAGACAGAGATAGGGAGGGGGAGACAGAGATAGGGAGGGGGAGACAGATAGGGAGGGGGAGACAGAGATAGGGAGGGGGAGACAGAGATAGGGAGGGGGAGACAGAGATAGGGAGGGGGAGCCAGAGATAGGGAGGGGGAGACAGAGATAGGGAGGGGGAGACAGAGATAGGGAGGGGGAGACAGAGATAGGGAGGGGGAGACAGAGATAGAGAGTTGTGACAAGGGTGGTGATGATTAAGGGGAGGTATTTACTTTGTTCCCTAGACCTCCATCAAGCTAAAAATTATACCCCCTTGAGTCCCTTTCAAGATAAATTTGTAAATTTGTCGGTAGACAAATTTCCCGGCCGAAGGCCGGTTCCTCTTAAATTACAGGCTCGCTATCGCTCGCCAGGATAAAATCGACACCTGAATGGCACGAAAGGTCTTATTATGGGGTGACATATCTTAAAATCGCTAAACTAATGGGGCGAACGTTTTATAATATCAAAAGCAATGGGGCTAAACATGAGGGAGAAAGGGGTGAAGAAAAATATCCCTCAAGTGGAGGTCTCCCCTTAAGGTACAGGTCACAGAGAGTAAGAACAACAGAGGAATGATGGGAGGAGGGAAAAGAGAGAGAGAGAGAGATAATTGTGATAAAAGGGGAATGAAAACGAATATAGAGGAGGAAGACGAGAAGCAGGAACAAAATGAAAATATGAAAAAACAAGGAATTACGAATGAGCAGACAAAGAAGAAGAGTGATAGCGAAAGAGAATAACGACATAATTAGGATTAAAATGATAGTATAGGGAGAGGGAGAGAGAGTTTGAGAAGGGTGATCAAGCTACAGAGAGTAATGAGAACGAGGGAAGGGAGGAGGGAAGGGAGAGAACACAGACAGACATGTGATGAAAGGGGGAACCAAAACAAAAGGAGAGAAGGAAGAGGCATAAATATAAGGGGGGGGGAGGAAGAAGAGAAGGAGAAACAAAATACGAATAAGAACACAGAGAAGAAGAGTGATAGCAGGAGGGAATAACAACATAAGGAAAGATAAAATAACAATAATAACAATAAAGTAGGTGTGCAGTTTTCGCATTACCAATTAAAAAAAAATGCATACGCAACTCTGCGACCTATAATTCTGAAAGTAGTACTGAATCTCTTAGGTAAAAGAGGTATATATACAGTATATATATATATATATATATATATATATATATACCGGTATATAGTATATATAAAATAAATATAAAATATATATAAGAAAGAAATAGTTACCATAATCTGTGACCTTTACCATTCACCTTGACCTTTGAATAACAAAAACACAAAATTTGGACAATCTTTGCATTGACCAACCAAATTTGCCAGCAACATTTGGTGACGATACGTAACCCGTTCAGTACAGTTCTGTCGGTTTCATTTCGTACTTGATACTAAGACAATTTTATTTAGTTTATGAAGGGCCTCCATAAAATTCGCAGGCTTTCAACTATCTTAACCCTTTTTACTACCACAGATCCTTCATAAGCTTCACAAAATTGTCTAATTATAGCTGGAATACAATAAAAAAGACGTCACCGGTACACAAAGGGTTAAACAGTCAAGGAAGAGCTCAAAGACAATTATCAACACTCTTCTTTTGTTCTTTGACATTGACCTTTAACCTTAAGTATTATAATATATATATACTGTATATGATTGAAATATATATTATTTAAGTAAAATGCAACTAACAGTCGTCAGCTTATCGAAAATTGTTTTTTTTTATGATGAAGGTTAACTTATGACCCCTTGGCCTGTGACCTTGACCTCTATGTAGGATTATATTTTTGTTTGCTTTGATGTAACCCTAAAAAATCAAATAAGCGTGTCAAATATTATTAAAGATCATCAGTTAGTTTCAGAGGTATTAAAGGATTTGTTGACCTTGACCTTTGACCTTCATGACGTCTGAAAATTTAACATTTTAATTTTCCCTTAATGCACAACTGTCTCAACGAATTTTGTGAAGTTTACATGAATAGTAAAGAAATTAGCATATTGACCTTATATTTGATGTTGACCTGTGACCTTGACCTATCAAATGGAATTATATTTATTCTTGTATGACCTTGGTCTAGGCATTCCGAATATGCATGATATGCCTAATGAGAATCTTACATTAAATATGAAATACTAGTGAAAATCATATATAGACCTTTAACCTTGACCATTGACCTTGACCTTCGACCTTAGAATTTCTTATCAAGGATTTAGTTAGCTTAACAGCATTGTTCGTATTAACTAACATTATGAATAATTTGTATAAAAACTTATTGATTACAAATAGTGATCATATACTGTGACCTTGACCTTTGACCTTTGATAAAAGTAAAATACATATATTTGGATAATCGTCGCATTGACCAACTGAATTTGCCTGTATAATTTCATGACAATACATTAAACAGTCAAGGAGAAGTTTAGGGAAAATGACAAATACTCATATTTTGACCTTGACCTCTGACCTTAACTATTACAAGTTATGTGAAATTTGATATATATATTAGGCTATATTTAAGTAATAAGCCATAACACAACCAGTTTTCTAAAATTTGAGTAATTTTTGTTAATAAATAATAAAAGTTGACCTTTGACCTTGACCTGTGACCTATATGTAGGAGTACATTTTAGTTTGCATTGACATTGCCCATGAAAATAAAATAAGCATGCCTAATTTCATTAAAAAACATCAGTTAGTTTCATATATATATTAATAGAAGAGTTGACCTTGACCTTTGACCTTTATATGTCTCAACATTTATTATTTTCCTTTTCACTTAAAGTGCAACTATCTCACCAAATTTTGTGAAGTTTGCATGAAAAGTAAATAAAATAGCATATTTACCTTTTATTTAACCTTGACCTGTGACCTTGACCTTTCATACGGAATATAATAGTTTATTGTGTGACCTTGGCCTAGGTATTCCGAATACACATGGTAAGCCTCGTGATAATCTAACAGTTAGTATAAGAAATACTAGTAAAAATACTATTTTGACGTTTGACCTTGAACTTTGACCTTACCCTTTAGAATATTTATCTAAAATTTGTGCAATACGATATCAATGTTACCAGTAACTTGTAAAGTGAAAATGAAGACATTTGAATAAAAACTAAAAATAAATAGTATAAGTTGACCTTTCACCATGACCTTTATGTAAGAGTAAACAATTGTTTTCATTGACATTGCCCAGGAAAATCAAAATAAGCATGACTAATTTCATTAAAACCCATCAGTTAGTTTCATATGTATTTATAGAATAGTTGACCTTGACCTTCATGATATGTCTCAAAATGTATTATTTTCCTTTTCATCTAAAGTGCAACTATATCGCCAAATTTTGTGAAGTTTGCATGAAAAGTAATGAAATTAGCATATTGACCTTTTATTTGACCTTGACCTGTGAACTTGACCTTTCATATGGAATTGTATAGTTTCTTGTATGACCTTGTTCTAAGTATTCCGAATATACATGGTAAGTTTAGTGAGAATCTAACAGTTAATATAAGAAATACTAGTAAAACAAATATTTTGACCTTTGACCTTACCCTTTATAATATTTATCTAAAATTTGGCCAATAAGATATCGAGGTTATCAGTAACTTGTATAGTGAAAAATGAAGAAATTTGAGTAAAAACTAAAACACATGAAATATTGACCTTATTTTAACATTGAGCGTATTTATCAATACCAAATATCAGTGTGGAATGTTTTCATAGAAATTTAAATTTGGTATTGATAAATAAGCTCAATGTAATGAAAAAATAATTGTTTTTATATTTTGTTCAAACCCAAGGCCCTTAACCTTGGGATCTGTCATTACATTGAACGTATTAACTATCTATCTATCTATCTATCTATTGCCTGACGCCGTGATCCCCGAAGGGGTGGCCACGAACGAACCGCCCCCATGCACCTCTGTCCCCAGTCAGTCGACGCCCCTCCCCCCAACCAGCACCGCCTTCATTCATGTAGTTCCTCACTCCATCCTTCCACCTCATATTCGGTCTACCTCTCCCCCTCTGTCCCTCCACCTCGCTCTCGTACACCCTCTTAGTCATTCTCTCGCTTTCCATACGTTCCATATGGCCGAACCATCTCAAGTTGTTCCTTTTCACACTTTCCAGCACATCTACCTCCACACCACACCTCCTTCTTACTTCCTCATTAGTCTGTCTATCCCTCCATGTAATTCCGCACGCACTCCTTAAGTAATTCATTTCCACTGCTCTCACTCTTGGTCTGAGTCTCTCAACCAACGTCCATGCTTCGCTTCCGTAAGTCAGTGTCGGGATTACCACACTGTCATGCAAGGACTTCTTCACTTCCATACTGACCACCCTATTTCTTGTTACTGCTTTTAGCGTTCCTACAACCCTCTTCCCCTGTTGTACCCTCTCCCGCACCTCTTCATCCATAGTCCCATCTTTACTCAAAACACTGCCCAGATACTTAAAAGAGTTGACGATCTCCATAGCCTGACCGTTCAGCTTCACCTCACACTCTGTGACTTCACCCCTTTCGAAGACCATAACCTTGCTCTTCCCCGTATTTACCTTCAAATTCCGTTTTTCGCACACTGTTCCAAACTCATTTACCAGACCCTGCAACTCCCATTCATTATCACTCATCAGAACTGTATCATCCGCAAACAGCAGTATAGGTCGCTTCCACTCAATTCCCTCCCTTTTCAGCGATACACCAACATCCACTGCTCTTGATAGTATTTCTTTCATAACTCCATCCATATATACAGTAAACAACCACGGGGACATCACACACCCCTGTTTCAAACCAACATTCAGGTCAAAGAACTCGCTCTGCTCACTCTCCACACGTACTGCCGCCTTTGCACCCTCATACATGCTCTTCACTGCTTTCAGCAACTTGCCCTCTACTCCATAATATATTCTAAGTACTTTCCACAAACCTTCTCTATCCACTCTGTCATAGGCCTTCTCCAAGTCCATAAAGGCAACATACACCTTTTGTTTCTTCTCCAGATACTTCTCCACAACACAATTCAGGGTAAAAATCTGATCTACACATCCTCTTCCCTTCCTAAAGCCTCCCTGCTCGTCGCCTATCCATTTCTCCGTTCTCACTCTCACTCTCTCAATCACTACCCTACTGTATACCTTCCCTACTACGCTTAGAAGACATATTCCTCGGTGGTTACCACACACTCCTCTTTCCCCTTTGCCCTTATATAGGGGGACTATTATTCCAGTCTTCCAGTCATCGGGTGCACTCCCCTTCTCCCATGCTAGTTTGCACATTTTCCATACCCATTCTATCACTATCTCACCACCATACCTCAACATTTCCCCACACACTCCATCTGTTCCTGGTGCTTTCCCCAACTTCACTCTTTTCATGGCTTCCCACACTTCTGACCTCCTGATCCCCACCTCCTCCTCCACTACTTCTCTTCTTCTCCCTCCCATACCATATCCAGCTATGTTTGCTGGCTCTTCATTCGTATTAACCTTTAAGTTAAATTGAACATTTCTTTTTGACTGACCTTCGCAATAACCAAATGAATATACCTATGGCATTTGGTGAAAATCCATCGAACGGTCTAGGAGTTACCGGACGGACGACGACGAACGACGACGACAACGACGGACGACGAACGACGACGACAACGACGGACGACGACGAACGACGACGACAACGACGGACGACGAACGACGACGACAACGACGGACAACGACGGACGACAACGACGGACGACGACGAACGACGACGACAACGACGGACAACGACGGACGACGACGACGGACGACGACAACGACGACAACGACGACAAACGACGACGACAACGACGGAAAGGGTTGGGAGGCTTGCCTCAAAGCCTCTCACATGCCTCCTTGCCCTTTGCCCAGCAGCTGACGCTTTACTGACTATGTCACGGTTTGTGACATATAGGGTAGAGGGAGGGGTTGAGAGGAGGAAATGGGAGAATTCGGTGATCACCTAACCGGATGATTAGTCCGGGTCAGAATTCGGTGATCACCTAACCAGTAGATGTAGACGCTCCGTCCAGCTCCCTCAACAGGGAGGGAGTAGAGGCTCGAACTACAGACCTAGCAATTAGAGTTGGTAGTTCTACCAACACGCTAGCGTCAACTGGCTAATATTATAAACGTTAATGGGTCTATTTAAGCAAACTTTGTTGTTATTATGATTACTTATCTGTTTATCTATTGCCAGACGGACTGATCCCCGAGGGGGTGGCCGCTAATGAATATCATCCATGTATCTCTGTCAGTTGACGTAAATAATAATAATTATTATTATTAAGTATTATATTATGGATTATCGGTTTTGAGTATAATTGTTCTTAGGTACTCTTGTTTTTTATAGTTATATATGTGTACATGTTATGTTTGATATTACGGTTTATTAATGTGTTAATCAATATATAAATTATATTGTAAACCTTGAAAAATATACAAACCAAAACTAGGACAAAAGACAATATAGAGGCAAAAAAAAAAAAAAAATCAAAACAGCTGTGTGGAAAAAACGCTTAAGCAAAATATAATAATAAATAATAGAAGACAATCCACCACATGGGTCATAGGGTGTACATCACTACATGAGCAAGTTAATATGTTTCCCAAGCAAACTAATCGTACAAATAACAACGCACCTTTTCAGTATTATATTCAAATGATATATTACTAGTAAACATAACAGGTTGCAGCAATAAATGTCTGGATAACAATATACTATAATTATTATGTTTTTTTTCCATCAACCAACTTCACCTCTAAACTCAATTAATGAAATAAAAAAATACATGTGGCACGCCAAGGACTCGAACCTAGGATACTCACATCGAAATTCCGCGCACTTATGCTTTACGCTATCATGACAGTTAAAACATATAACGCAGGAAATACCTTTAAATTGTAAATATTTCTGTTCCATGACCTATATATTTGCAAGGAATACAAAGAGTATTTCCATGTTTTAACAATATATCTTCCCAAGAGCATCAGTTAGCGCTCATGACTTAACAATCCCTCCTTCACATTGCAGAAGTTATGCTTATCAGCATTAATGTATACCCCGATCCACATCTCTCTGAAACTCCCTTCCTCAGAGTACATTCCCTCCATCTTTCAATCCACAAACAGCTTAACCCCTTCTGTACCGGCAACGTCTTATACATTTTATTCTGGCTTCTGTTAGACGATTGTATTAAGTTTAAAAAGGTCATCCCGCAATTAACAGGCTTCAAACTACCTTACACAACACTTTCCACTACCGCAGATCCTTCTTAACCCCTTCAGCCCTATGACTCTTTGTTACCTTTGATTCTGGCTAAAATTAGATGATTATAAGCAGTTTAAGAAGGACCTATGTTACTAAGAGGGTTTATTGAGATCGTATTTACCCATTTGTGTCGGATATGTAGATTACAAGCTAAAGAAAATCGTCTAATGTAACCAAAATATGATGATAATTACGTAATGGTGGTGAAGGGGTTAAACCGCAGAGAATCGTCTCAATAAAGCTAGAATACAAATTAATAATACGTCGCCGGTACAGAAGGGGTTAAATCCAGTTATATAGGGTTTTCTTTGAAGGAAAAACACCACGTTTATGTAAACTATAGATCTGGCTTCCAGGGAGTTAATAATAATAATAATAATAATAATAATAATAATAATATACATAATAATAACAATAACAATAACAATAATAATAATAATAATGATGAACATAATAATAATAATAATAATAACAATAATACAAAAACATAATAACAATAATGATGTAGGCCGGGTTTGAACGCGGGACTCGGGCTACGAGTCCACACCGCTCCAGACAAGACAGTCCAGTATATTATTATCAACAACACGATAGTTTAACACATGATTCCTTTTCTTCAAATCACATTTTATTTTATTTGTTTATACACATTTTGTGTTCAATCGCTCATCCGCCAGAACATTGTAGTAGACGTACCGTTTTGCCCCAAATCTAAACGGCATACCCAATTCTGCGATGGGTCACCATCATCACTACTAGTCACTATCATCATTACTATCATCAGCACTACTACTATTATAATCATCACTACTACTCTCACCATCATCACTACTACTCTCAATCATCACTACTACTCTCAATCATCACTACAACTTTCACCAACTCATCATTCGTACTACTCACCAACATCACTAATACTGTCACCAACATCACTAATACTGTCACCATTATCACTATGATGTCACGATCATCACTACTGTCACCATTATCACTACAACTATCGTCATTACTTGACACCATCATCACTACTATTATGACCAACCATCACTACTCTCACCATCATCACTACTACTCTCACCATCATCACTACTACTCTCGTCATCACTACTACTGTCATCATCTCTACAACTTTCACCACCATCACTACTACTCTCGTCATCACTACTACTGTCATCATCTCTACAACTTTCACCACCATCACTACTACTCTCGTCATCACTACTACTGTCATCATCTCTACAACTTTCACCATCATCACTACTACTCACCGTCATCACTAATGCTGTCAAACTGTGTATATAATAGTAATATATGTTACATATGCACATTTGTGTATATGATAATAATGATAGTAATAATCAGTTATATATGCACGTCTTTTTCTGCATGACGCCACCCCCCCCACCCCTGTCATGTCCATGATTATTATTATATTCTTCACATTATGTATGATAACGATTAAAAGGTTGTGAGTCCAACTAAGGAAGGGAAATAATGTGATCAATCGAAGTAAGACAAAGTAACAGGAATGCACTATGAAAAGAGTGAGGAATACATAATTATAAGCACCGTGCGAGGAGGAGCACTTTATTGACGTTTCTCATAATATAGCCTCATCAGGACAATGAGGCTTTATGCGAAACGTTAATTGTCACTAAAGTGCGCATACTAACATGGTGTTCATAATACCTGTCTTGATAGCGTAATGCATAAGTGCGCGGAATTTTGGTGTGAGTATCCTAGGTTCGAGTCCTTGGAGTGCCACATGTATTTGTTGATTTCATTAATTGAGTTTAGAAGTGAAGTTGGTTGGTGACAACATATAATAATTATGTTTACTTCTCTAAGCATATTTTTATCAAAGAGGAATAAAGAAAGAAAATTTGATGAAGACAAGAAAAGGAAGAAAAGAAAAGGACCGAGGCACAGAAAAAAAAAGCAAGACAGAAAAAGTAAGACAAGAAAGGGAAGAAAAGAAAAGGACCGAGGCACAACAAAGAAAAGGACCGAGGCACAACAAAGGAAAGGACCGAGGCACAACAAAGAAAAGGACCGAGGCACAACAAAGAAAAGGACCGAGGCACAACAAAGAAAAGGACCGAGGCACAACAAAGAAAAGGAACGAGGCACAACAAAAGAAAAGGACCGAGGCACAACAAAGAAAAGGACCGAGGCACAACAAAGAAAAGGACCGAGGCACAACAAAGAAAAGGACCGAGGCACAACAAAGAAAAGGACCGAGGCACAACAAAGAAAAGGACCGAGGCACAACAAAGAAAAGGACCGAGGCACAACAAAGAAAAGGACCGAGGCACAACAAAGAAAAGGACCGAGGCACAACAAAAGAAAAGGACCGAGGCACAGAAAAAAAGCAAGAAAGAAAAGGTAAGAACAAAAAATCCAAACAAAAGAGGAAAGGATGTCGCGGTTCCGATGTTGATTGAGGTACAGAGGTGAAGGGCTGGGTACGGTCGCTTTGTTGGGAGAAGGGTCGAGAGGTGGTGGACTTGGGTGTAGGTGCTGGTGATAGATAGATAGATAGATAAAGAGATAGATAGATAAATAGATTGATAGATTGGGAA
The DNA here is from genome assembly GCA_037953745.1 of Lithodes maja. Taxonomy (NCBI): domain Eukaryota; kingdom Metazoa; phylum Arthropoda; class Malacostraca; order Decapoda; family Lithodidae; genus Lithodes; species Lithodes maja. The sequence goes on along the minus strand of JBAKBP010021828.1, from coordinate 13,158 downwards.
ATAAATAGAGACACATGAAGAATGCAACAAGTCATTTCATAGACGGATATATTGCTTGGAAAAAAGAAACCTAATCGGACATCGAGCCTGATACTGAATAGACAAATGTAGGTTAATATGTAATGCCATAACTAATAGAAGGCTACACTGCTACAAAAAGCATATTCAATTCAATTCAAAATATTGTATTCATGTTTATTCATATGGATAATCGGAGAGGACATTCACGCACACGTATGTATTTGCGTGTGTGTATATATTTTGTGTATGTACGTTCTCGAGTGTGTATAATACTTACGCTATACATTTTGTAATCAACAACGATAGACAACTTTCAATCTCAACTTCAATTCCATTATCTCCAGTTAAGCTAGGGATTATCACATTTTTATCACTCTCACACATACTCACTTTCAAGTACACACGTTTAAGGATTTACTTAAAGGCCTATCAACTATTATGTAAATGAGACTACCCTTCAAAATACTCACTCCAATATTAATTTAAACTTCATCCACAGTCCTCTGAGTAAAAAGGAGAGAAAGGTGTCCGTTATTTTATTGTATCATGCTATTATAGTGAAAACACTAAATTCTTTACTGACGGCTACGTTTATAATTGTATTACTTAACGTAATAACTTAACTAATATCCCTTTATTGCCAACGTTTCAGTAAAGTGTTCCTCCTCTTATGGTGTTTGTATTCATTCTATCAACGTTTCGAAGTTCATTTCACCAACTAATATTCCCTCTTACTTGCACAGTACGTCGTCAGCAAAATTGGACTTGTGAGCATAATAAACCCTTCAGCAGGATGCCGCCATCTTACCTTTGACTCTGGGTAAAACTTGACGATAGAATAAAATAAATTAAACAAACACACAATTATAATGACGCTTTCTTACAAAGATCTCAATACACACACACACACACACACACTCTCTCTCTCTTTCTCTTTGTATTTCACTCTCATTCTCATTTTCTCTCTTTCTGTCTGTGTGTGTGTATGTGTGTGTGTGTGTGTGTTCTCTCTGTCACACACACACACACACACACACACACACACACACACACACACACTAAATTTGACAAAGACGAATAACCGCTTCCTTCTCCACAAGCCACGCCATTAACATAGCCAACTTTAAAGCGATCTCCATTAAGATACCCCGTCAGTTTGGTCAGGGTATAAACACATTAGTCGAAAACTTAGAGTGATTACTTTATAATGACTGTGTGAAGCGTAGGTATAGTTGCCCACACGTATTTGTATCCACTCTGATCTGAGGATGTTCCAATTTACGTATAATATATACCGGTATATATATATATATATATATATATATATATATATATATATATATATATATATATATACCTATATATATATACCGTATATATATATATATATATATATATATATATATATATATATATATATATATATATATACCGGTATATATATACCTATATATATATATATATATATATATATATATATATATATATATATATATATATATGAGGAAAATAAAACCTGGAGGGCAGAGATAGTAAATGGCAAAGAGGACCTGAGAAGAATATAAAAGAGAGAGGAAGCCATGGGAAAGAAAAGGAAGATAACAAACGGAAGGGGAAGGAATAACAAAGAGAAAACGAACAAAAAAAGTAAATATATAGAGTTTCTGAAGTTGATTGCCGGCAAGGTAGGTTGATTTTATTGTCTATGTTTATGAATGATACAAAAAAGCAGGGCTGCCTGTAACGAGTGTCTCTCCTAAAGCCAAAAGAGAGCCCAATTTAAGGAATTCATAATGCCTGGACACATGCAACATAAAGTAGTCTAAGTCATATGATGAAGGAAAGACTGATTGAAGGAGAGAGGGTAAGGTGGCGGAACAGAGAGGTCGGTGTTGTGTTGATAGAGGTATATATATATATATACTATTGTAAGTGTGTGTGTGTGTGTGTGTGTGTGTTATTCACTTGCTTGTTTCGTCAAGGGGAATCCACGCAATGCGAGCTAAGCTCATTATTATCGCGCCTCCTTAACTGGGAATGTATTGCGTGAAATGCATGTTAAGTGTTTATGTATCGTTGGAATGGCTGTGGATGTGTGTGTAGTCTGTATTTTAGCCAATTGGCGACATCTGGAAACGAAGGCTTAGGGTTAATCTGTATGGTACCATTCTCACTACGGTACCAGTCTCACCCGAAGGCTTAGGTTGACCAGTAGCTTAGGTGAACCATATGATACCCATCTCGCCTTGTACCATTTTTGCCAACCCCAGATGGGACGTCACAACGTCGTCCACTTATTCCAGGTACCTATTTACAGCTAGGTGAACTGAGGCTAACACATGAAAGGAGACAAGCCCAATTTGTCTCCGCCCGGCCGGGGGATTGAACCCCCGATCCCTCGTGTGTGAGACGAGAGCGCTACCTACTAGGCTACGGGCTGTGTGTGTGTGTGTGTGTGTGTGTGTGTGTGTGTGTGTGTGTGTGTTTGCGCTAACCACATATAATTCCCTCATATCTCAGGAATGGCAGACACATTGGAGAACTCCCAAGAGGAGAGACGGTGTACCGGTATACATTATGGCTCCCGGGAGAGAAGAGACGGTGTACCGGTATACATTATGGCTCCCGGGAGAGAAGAGACGGTGTACCGGTATACATTATGGCTCCCGGGAGAGGAGAGACGGTGTACCGGTATACATTATGGCTCCCGGGAGAGAAGAGACGGTGTACCGGTATACATTATGGCTCCCGGGAGAGGAGAGACGGTGTACCGGTATACATTATGGCTCCCGGGAGAGAAGAGACGGTGTACCGGTATACATTATGGCTCCCAGGAGAGAAGAGACGGTGTACCGGTATACATTATGGCTCCCGGGAGAGAAGAGACGGTGTACCGGTATACATTATGGCTCCCGGGAGAGGAGAGACGGTGTACCGGTATACATTATGGCTCCCGGGAGAGAAGAGACGGTGTACCGGTATACATTATGGCTCCCGGGAGAGGAGAGACGGTGTACCGGTATACATTATGGCTCCCGGGAGAGAAGAGACGGTGTACCGGTATACATTATGGCCCCCGGGAGAGAAGAGACGGTGTACCGGTATACATTATGGCTCCCGGGAGAGGAGAGACGGTGTACCGGTATACATTATGGCTCCCGGGAGAGGAGAGACGGTGTACCGGTATACATTATGGCTCCCGGGAGAGGAGAGACGGTGTACCGGTATACATTATGGCTCCCGGGAGAGAAGAGACGGTGTACCGGTATACATTATGGCTCCCGGGAGAGGAGAGACGGTGTACCGGTATACATTATGGCTCCCGGGAGAGAAGAGACGGTGTACCGGTATACATTATGGCTCCCGGGAGAGAAGAGACGGTGTACCGGTATACATTATGGCTCCCGGGAGAGGAGAGACGGTGTACCGGTATACATTATGGCTCCCGGGAGAGGAGAGACGGTGTACCGGTATACATTATGGCTCCCGGGAGAGGAGAGACGGTGTACCGGTATACATTATGGCTCCCGGGAGAGAAGAGACGGTGTACCGGTATACATTATGGCTCCCGGGAGAGGAGAGACGGTGTACCGGTATACATTATGGCTCCCGGGAGAGGAGAGACGGTGTACCGGTATACATTATGGCTCCCGGGAGAGAAGAGACGGTGTACCGGTATACATTATGGCTCCCGGGAGAGGAGAGACGGTGTACCGGTATACATTATGGCTCCCGGGAGAGGAGAGACGGTGTACCGGTATACATTATGGCTCCCGGGAGAGAAGAGACGGTGTACCGGTATACATTATGGCTCCCGGGAGAGAAGAGACGGTGTACCGGTATACATTATGGCTCCCAAGAGAAGAGACGGTGTACCGGTATACATTATGGCTCCCGGGAGAGGACGATAACAGTTTAACCCTTTCACGCATTTATGACTCAGAGGTTGCCAGATTAGCAATAAGAAATAGAGTTCTCTCACTCTTATAATTACCTCTCCAAAATTAGTTTTCTACCCACAGCTAACTCAAAGACAACTGCAGAGGTTGAAGTAACTAAACTAAAGGTTTCTAAATACCCCTGATGGTAACAAAGGCTTTAAAGTATCCCCAATAGGCTCAAAATCGCGTCATATGTCGGAGAGGGTTAAGGGGCTAGTGTCTGTTTATCCATTTATATATTTTATTTGTATTTTTTAATTATTATTTGTTTCTGTATATTTCTTAATTAATTCATATATGTTTTAGTTTCCTCGATAGACCTCCATCCAGCTTAGACAAACACCCATTAGACTCCCCTTCAAGATAAATTTGTACATTTTTCGGCAGAAAAATGTCCAGGCCGAAGGCCGGTTCCTCTTAAAATTACAGGCTCGCTGTCGCTCGCCAGGAGAAACTCGACACCTAAGTACCACGAGGTCCTAAAATTGATAACGAAATGGGACGAGAGGTGTTAAAATGGCCAAACAAATGGTCCAAACGTCTTAAAATCTCAAAACTAATGGGGTTTAAAACGAGGGAGAAAAGGGCCCAGAAAAACGACCCATCTCCCCTTAATGTCAGACAGGAAGTACGAGAGGCAGAAGAAGACTCGAGCCACTAACCTAATAACTGAGTGAAACGATACACAATTATGATAGTAATAAATATAAGAATAGTAACATAGGAATTGTAGTGATTATAAAGATGTGTGTGTGAATGTTCTGTTTTGTCTGGTGTGTTCGTTGTTTTGTGTTTTCCCTGTTCTGGCTCTGTCTTGAGTCGTGGCCCACCCCCAAGAAAATAAAAACAAAAACAAATAATAAAATAGAGTAAAATAGAAAATAAAAATATAAAAATAGGAAGGAGTGGGGATTGTGCCTGAGCATACAGATAGATAAGGATAACCAATGGAGATCATCCGATATTGTTTGTACCATTTTCTTCTCATTATACAACTAACTGAAAGTTTTATAGGCTTGTTTTAAGATGGAAACATAATACTTTACATTATAATGCAGCTAGCTCAAAGACACATTTGGATTAAAGTATTCAATTTTTTGTTTTTCTATATTTTCTATATAATTAAAATGTAAGACTTGCAAACTAAATCCAAAACTGGGACAAAGACAATATAAAGGCAAAATAACTAATTCAAAATTGCTATATTGTTAGGGTGAATTACTCCTGTGCCATTTCTAGGTAATCAGATTAGCAAGCCGGACATTGTAAAACAATAGCGTCAATAAAAACAACAGAAACCATAACAACAATAGAAAGACCCGTATCATAGGAACATTTTTCCATCAGCTTTTATTGCCAACACTGAACGGCAAATCATGAGTTCAATTCCTCTGCAAATAATGTTTCCACTTAAATTAGTCTATCGCCGGGCTAGTTTCCGATACCGGTACAAAAACCTAGAAATGTTGGTAGAAAAAATGTTGACCGTCTAAAAGTTACGATAAAAGTTCTCCTGATTTCACCTTTGGGTCAGCAGATATGACTCCACAAATTCTCATTAGAGTCTTCACATGGGCAAAATCTTATCTTCCTTTCGGAGGTAATGTTGGAGGAAAATGAAAAAAAAAAAAAAGGAGGAAGATTAGAAGCCAAATTACAAGGAAGAAAAAACGGAGGAAGGAAGGAAGGAAGGAAAGAAGGAAGGAAGGAAGGAAGGAAGGAAGGAAGGAAGGAAGGAAGGAAGGAAAGAAGAAATGAAGGAATGGCACAAGGACTAGTGAAATGAAAGAAGGACGGAGGATATAAAGTAGGTAAGGAATTAGAATGGAAGGAAGAAACGGGGTAAGTACGAAGAAAAGGAGAGGAAGAAGGAAGGAAGAGCAGAAGGGAAGATGGGAAGGAGAGAATGATGGAAATAACGAAGATAGGAAGGATATGGGGATGAGCAAATTAAGGGGAGGCAGACCGTTTTTCTGGACCCCCTTCTCCCTAATGTTTAGCCCCACTAGTTTTGAGATTATTAGACGTTCGGCCCATTAGTTTGGCGATTTTAACACCTTTCGCCCCATTTCGTTGTCAATTTTAAGACCTTTCGTGCCATTTAGGTGTCGATCTTTTCCTGGCGAGCGATAGCGAGCCTTCAATTTTAAGAGGAATCGGCCTTCGGCCGGAACATTTTTCTACCGAAAAATGTAAAAATTTATCTTTTAGTGGGGTCTAGGGGGTGGTTTTCTAAGCTTGATGGAGGTTTAGGGAGGAAACTAAAAACATATATGAATACATGAATTAATAGACCAAACAAACGGCCAGTCTCCCCTTTATCATTTTAATGTAAGGAACATATGAAGGAACCTAGAGGAATCAAGGGGGGAGGAGGGGGGGGGGTGCTCTTAACCCCCCTTCTCCCTTATGTTTAGCACCATTTATTTTTAAAACATTCGTCCCGTTACTTTGGCGACTTTAAGACCTATCGTGCCATTTAGGTGTCGATTTTCTCCTGGCGAGCGCAAGCGAGCCTATAAATTAGGAGGAACCGGCCATTGGCCAGTGCATTTTTCGCCAGAAAAATGCACTAATTTGTCTCAATGGGGGTCATGGGAGTATTTGTATTCTTGATTTCGATGGAGGTTTAGGGAGGAAACTAAAATAAATAAAAAATAATTAAATAAATAAATAATAATAATAATAATAATAATAATAATAATAATAATAAAAACAATAATAATAATAATAATAATAATAATAATAATAATAATAATAAAAACAATAATAATAATACAAACAATAATAATAATAATAATAATAAGAAACAAATAAATTAAAATCTCACCTCATTGGCTATAGCAACATATCAACGCAGAGAAAGAGAACAACGCAATATGCACACCCGGAAGTAGAAGGAAGAGCGACATGAAGTGACGTACGTGAAACAAAAAGAAGAAACACGGAACAAGGAAGCGAGAAACGAAACAAAATAGAAAAAGACAAGCCAAAAAGTAAGTAGGGAGGAAAGAGCAAAGGGAAGGAAAGACAAAAGCTGAAAAGAAAATTGTGATAGATTGATAGACAGACAGACAGACAGAAATATAGATAGATAGAGGCAGATAGATAGATAGATTGACAGATTGATAAATGTTGATTGATGGACAGATAGATGGATAGATAGATACAGACAGATAGATAGATAGATAGACATAGATAAATAGACTGATTGATGGATAGATAGATAGATAAATAAATAGATAGATAGAAAGATAGACTATAAAAGGTGAAAGGAAAATTGTGAGAAGTTGGAGAGTATGAGGTAAACATGTAGAGGCTGTGATGATGGTTAAAGGTACAGAGGTGAAGGGATGAGGTTGATGATAGCTTGAATAGTAGACATACAAATTGACATACAGATATATACGTCAATTCATAAAAAGAGAGAGAAAGCAATATACTGTATACACATATATATATATATATATATATATATATATATATATATATATATATATGTATAATATATATATATATATAATGCATATATATATATATATATATATATATATATATATATATATATATATATATACCGGTATATATATATATGTATATATATATATATATATATATATATACTGTATATATATATGTATAATATACTGTATATATATATACTGTATATATATATATAATATATATATATACTGTATATATATATATATATACATACAGTATATATATATATATATAATATATATATATATATATATATATATATATATATACCTGCATATATACAATATATATAATATATATAATATATATATATAACACATCGAAGAAAAGGCCTGTCGTTCTCCATATAACAGTCCAAACATTTAAGGGAGCCCACCTCGCTTTTTTTCTCTTTCCCTCCCTCTCTCTTTGGCTTGTATCCATACGGCCCCATTCTTCCTACTGTTTTAAGACGTTTTACCCCCATCAATATTTTTCTGGCGAGCGGTAGCGAGCCAGCATATATATATATTTTTGCTTTGACAGCAAGCTAAATTTGTACATTTTCGATAGAAAAATGTCTGAAGCCGGATTTCTCCATACAATGCTGGCTCGCTATCGCTCGCCAGGAAGAAATCGACACCTGGATGGGGATAAACGTCTTTAGACAGTTGGCTGAATGAGGCCCGAAATGGATACAAGCCAGAGAAAGAGAGAAAAGGAGTGAAAAGATAAAAAAAAAAACGGTGACCCCCTTAACATGCACATCTTTAACCCATTCAGTACGGGCGGCGTCCTTTTCATTATATTCTGGCAACTCTTAGACTACATTATTCAGGTTAGGAAGGAACTCTAGTTATGTATAGGTTATAAACTATCTCAATTCCCTCTTTAAGTACCACGAATTCTTGCAAAACTGCAAAAAATCGTCTAAATCTAGCTAGCATAAAATTAAAAGGATATCCCCGTACTGAAAGGCACGGAAGATCTTAACATTGACAACGAAATGGCGTGATGGGTCTTAAAATCGCCAAAACGGATGGGGCGAACTTCTTAAAACATCAAAGCTAATGGGTCTAAACATGAAGGAGAAGGAGGTCCAGACAAAATATAATAAAACTCTCCTTAAAGCGACCTCCATTATGCTGGCCGAGAGATTTGCCCGTTCATAAACACACCTGGCGGAATATTTAGCATGATGGTTTTATAATGGTGGAGCCTTAAACCTGTGTGTGTGTGTGTTTTTTTGTTTTTTTTGTTTTTTTTTTTTTTACGGCGACGTCTTTTAAATTTCATGCTAGCTATATTTAAACGATTGTGTGCAGTTTAAGAAGGATCTGTGGTAGTAAAACGAGTTGAGTGAGATAGTTCGAAGCCTGGTAATTGCTGGAGGCCCTTTTTAATACTGAATGAAATCGACCAATAGTAGCCAGAACATAGCTAAAAGGACGGCACCGGTACTTGAAAGGGTTAAAGCTATCTCCATTATATTTACCCGTTTATATACACTTCTAGCGAGAATATTTAGCGTGATGGTTTTATAATGGTGGCGCCTTAAACCTCGGATTATGCAGAAGGCCTTAAATGGATTCTAAATGGCGGGCGGTGTCCTGGGCAGTACTTCATGGGCACACTGCTAGGTGGCTTAGGGTTGATGAAGAAGAAGAAGAAACAGAAGAAGAAGAGGAAGAAGAAGAAGAAGAAGAGGAAGAAGAAGAAGAAGAAGAAGAAGAAGAAGAAGAATGAATAAATACATAAATACATAGATAAAGAAAGAAAGACAGACATAACGAAAAAGAAAGAAAAAATGAAAGAAAGAAAGGAAGAAAGGAAGGATGGAAGGAACGAAGGAACGAGCGAACGAACGAAAGCAGAAGAAAAAGAAGAAGAAGACGAAGAAGAAAGAGAAAAAGGAAAGTAAAAGAAAAAGGAAACAAACAGAGTATAAGAAAAAACAACAGGAAAGGAGGGCAATGAAAGGAGGGCAAGGAAAGGAGGGCAATGAAAGGAGGGCAAGGAAAGGAGGGCAAGGAAAGGAGGGCAAGAAAGGAGGAAAGGAAAGGAGGGGCAAGGAAAGGAGGGCAAGGAAAGGAGGGCAAGGAAAGGAGGGCAAGGAAAGGAGGGCAAGGAAAGGAGGGCAAGGAAAGAAGGGCAATGAAAGGAGGGCAAGGAAAGGAGGGCAAGGAAAGGAGGCAATTGAAAGGAGGGCAATGAAAGGAGGGCAAGGAAAGGAGGGCAAGGAAAGGAGGGCAATGAAAGGAGGGCAAGGAAAGGAGGGCAATGAAAGGAGGGCAATGAAAGGAGGGCAAGGAAAGGAGGGCAATGAAAGGAGGGCAATGAAAGGAGGGCAAGGAAAGGAGGGCAAGGAAAGGAGGGCAATGAAAGGAGGGCAAGGAAAGGAGGGCAATGAAAGGAGGGCAATGAAAGGAGGGCAATGAAAGGAGGGCAAGGAAAGGAGGGCAATGGAAGGAGGGCAATGAAAGGAGGGCAATGAAAGGAGGGCAAGGAAAGGAGGGCAAGGAAAGGAGGGCAATGAAAGGAGGGCAATGGAAAGGAGGGCAATGGAAGGAGGGCAATGGAAGGAGGGCAAGGAAAGGAGGGCAAGGAAAGGAGGGCAATGGAAGGAGGGCAATGAAAGGAGGGCAATGAAAAGAGGGCAATGAAAGGAGGGCAATGAAAGGAGGGCAATGAAAGGAGGGCAAGGAAAGGAGGGGCAATGAAAGGAGGGCAATGAAAGGAGGGCAAGGAAAGGAGGGCAATGAAAGGAGGGCAAGGAAAGGAGGGCAATGAAAGGAGGGCAAGGAAAGGAGGGCAATGAAAGGAGGGCAATGAAAGGAGGGCAATGAAAGGAGGGCAATGAAAGGAGGGCAATGAAAGGAGGGCAAGGAAAGGAGGGCAATGAAAGGAGGGCAATGAAAGTTGAGAAGAAAAAAAAGCGCTGGACAAAACCAAGCAATATAATGATTGTGAAGAATTAAAAGCAGAAACTGAAACTGAAAGAAGAAGAATAAACAGAAGAAGAAACATACATATATATATATATATATATATATATATATATATATATATATATATATATATATATATATATATATATATATACCGGTATATACAAAAAATATAAATAAAAACAAAACATAATAAAATAAGAATGTAAAATACACCAAAGAGATTATGATATATATATTTTCTATAAGATCAGCTAAGGTATAAAACAATAACCCCCCCCCCCCCCGGTAGCCATTGTACTCCCTCTCCCTACCAACAGCCGCCCTAACGAAGTAACTAATGGTGTTTTCGCTCCCCATTAACCACACAACCAACTTTCAAAACATCAGCAACTTTAAGGTACGAAAGAGTTACTAAAGCCACTACTTCCTGTTTTGCTTTATTCAACTGTTCATATATAAACACTATATGTATGTCTATCTATCTATCTATCTATCTATATATATATATATATATATATATATATATATATATATATATATATATATACTGTATAATTATATTATTTCTTCAATTAATAATTTTGTATTGGTAACTAGCCTAATTGTGGACTACTTCAAGTAGATTCTTCTATCAACGTTTTGGTATTCATTTGGTTTAACATCAGCATCTACACTGGGAGTAGATCACAGTAGGTGGGTGGAATATCCTTTGTTTCAATACCTGCCAAACCACCACGGTTGTATATATGTAAACTAGTGAACATTTAACTTCGGTAACCTCTTTAATTCGATGATGCCAAATTGCTTTACATTATTGCTCCTTTTAGGCTATTTTAATCAACATATGAAGGATGTTATGGAGTTGTGTGATTAATTGCAATAGTCTTTAACGACTTTAGATCTTTCCAAAGTTAAATAAAATGCTCCGAAAGTAAAAAAAAAAAAAAAAAAAAAAAAATATATATATATATATATATATATATATATACAGTATATATAGCCTACTGTATATATAGGGAAAAAAAAATCTTCCCATGATGGAAAGGTATAAAGCGCTCTCCCATTATTATCCTGGTGGATTTGGACCAAGGAGGTTAAATGAGGGGAGGGATAGGATGTTGGAGCGTATCTTATGCGAGCGTGAAGCCAGAAATATAATGGTAGGCTAAAATAATATAGTATCAATCGATAGAGAACAATATATCTTTGCAATATGTAACCCATACTCTTGTAATTAGATAACATTTATCAAGGTACTGGAAGGTCGAGGTACGGATAATTGGCTTCACTGCTTCGCCCTGACTCTCCCTCCTTTACTATCCTTCCTCCAAGTCTCGGACAGCGCACTTACCGGAATATTTAGAATGATCGTATAGTAATGACGGTCTTAAACGTTGGCTTTATATTAGGGCTTAAATGGATTTTTGATGGGCCAGTACTTTAACATTTAAGGCTGAAGAAGGAGGGGGAGGAGGATAAGGAGGAGGAGGAGGAATAAGAGGAGGAGGAAGAGGAGGAAGAAGAATAGGAGGAGGCGGTAGATGGGGAGGGAGAGGTAGTAGGTTGGAAGAGGAGTAGCAGGAGATGGATTAAATGGATTTGTGTATGGTGCGTCCGGGGCAGTACTTTCCCATTAAATACTGAAGGAGGATCAAAAGGAGGAGGAGGGGGAGAAGGAAGAGGAAGAGGTAGGAGGAGGAGGTAAGAGGAGAAAAGAAGGAAGGAGGAAGAGGAAAGAGAGGTAGAAGGAGGAGGACAAGAGAGAAAAGAAGGAAGAAGGAGGTAGGAGGAGACGGAAGAAGAGGTAGGAGGAGGAGGACAAGAGAGAAAAGGAAGGAGGAGGTAGTAGGAGAAGGAAGAAGAAGAGGTAGGAGGAGGAGGAAAGAGAGGTAGAAGGAGGAGGACAAGAGAGAAAAGAAGGAAGGAGGAGGTAGGAGGAGACGGAAGAAGAAGAGGTAGGAGGAGGAGGAAAGAGAGGTAGAAGGAGGAGGACAAGAGAGAAAAGGAAGGAGGAGGTAGTAGGAGAAGGAAGGAGGAGGTAGTAGGAGAAGGAAGGAGGAGGTAGGAGGAGGAGAAGGAGGTAAGAAGAGAAGAAGAAGAAGGCAAAGGAGGAAAAAGTTGAAGTAGAAAAGAAGGAAGCTAAAATATAATTAGAAGAAGGTGGAGAAGGGGTTAGGTAGAAAAGGAGGAAGAAGGAGGTATGAAGAGGAGGAGGAGTAGGAAGCGTTGGAGGAAAGAGGAGAAAGATAAAGAGGAGTAAAAAGGAATGACAATTAATAGCTATTATCGTACTTCTTGCGGTTCATTCCAAGGAGACATTCGATTAAACAAAATAATACACACACACACACACACACACACACACACACACACACACACACACACACACACACACACACACACACACACATAGGAATATCATCATCTCAGGCATTCTCCCCAAGATCGACGCACCTGACAAATTCTACGACAAGGCCTTCAGCACAAATAGCCGACTAAAACATTTGTGTCTGAGGGAAGAAGTTGAATTCATCAACCTCTGGGACAACTTCTACAACCAGCCTACTCTGTTCCGCAAGGATGGCACTCATCTAAACCCTGTGGGTTCAGCACGCATGGGTCGTCTCCTACACGAAGCAGTCCGCAGCCATGGATCAAAAAACGCCATCCGAGAAGAAGCAGCAGTGACATAAATCATCCAACGCCAAGAAAAAAACAGAGGCAACCGAGGACCACCAGCGATAAGGACCGGAGACAGCGAG
>JBAKBP010021827.1:0-39956 GCA_037953745.1 Lithodes maja | reverse complement strand
ATGAGTTTCAGACGCCATGTTGCATCGTTTTTCGGGAATAACGTATTAACGAACAGTTGGAACAGTATGATATTTTGCCACACTTTGTTTCACATCATCCCCTAATTTTCGTCAATATTGTGCATTACCACAAGTGGTGAATTAAGCCACTTGTCCCTGTGTCATGAGGTTAAAGTCACACCTGCATGACTAGGAAACGGACAAGGCTACCGTGACGTAACTGTGAAAACCACCAAACCATTAATGCTTTTTCATCAAACACGGTCGTTATCACCCATCACCCTACCTTACTATCGCCTTTACATGCACGTTATCCAGCACTATCAAAAAATAATATACATAAATATTGTGTTATTTGTGTATATTTGTATTTGATTATAAAAAAAATATATCCAAAAACTAACCCAGAGAGCGAGATACAGTTGCATACATAAAAACACATGGGGGGGGGGGGGGGGGGGTCCACGACTTCTTATGAGTGGGCTACAGACTTTGGAATCCAACTGTACCGCAGCTGTTCCGTGTAAGCCCAACGTCCTATTTAACCCCTTGAGGATCACGACGCGTTTTGACAGCTTATCAAGGCCATCATTAAACGATTGCATACAGCTTAGGAAGGGTCTTAGGGAATGATGATGGCAAGGGGAAAAACGACTAATCTAAATGACATCGTCCAGTAGTAGTCAGAATAAATTGGCAACACACGTCATAATTCCCAAGGAGTTTATGTGTGAATACTTTCGTTCCTAAAGCAGACAGCAATCACTTGGTTTGCTTAAGGGGGGGTCATCGTTTTTTTTTTTTTTTTTTTTTTTTCCCTGGCTTGTATCCATTCGGCCCCATTCAGCCAACTGTTTTAAGACGTTTATCCCCATCCAGGTGTCGATTTCTTCCTGGCGAGCGATAGCTAGCCAGCATTGTATGGAAAATCCGGCTTCGCCGGAGAAATTTTTCTATAAAAATATGTGCAAATTTAGCTTGCTGTCAAAACAAAAATATATAATTGCTGGATTGATACTGCTCGCCAGGAAAATATTGACACCTGAATGGGGATAAACGTCTTAAAACAGTAGGCTGGAGTGGGGCCGAATGGATACAAGCCAAAGATAGAGGGAGAAAAGGATAAAACAAGCGAGGTGGGCTCAATTAATATACCAATAGAAGTTAATCTGTCGGGAGGTGAGAGTGTGAGCAAATAATTCCACATAGAAAAGACAAATAATGCCTTCTCTCAAGACAGGGAAACCAAATCGAAGGAGACAGACCACTCGAATAAAGATGATACACACCAGGAAGTGATAGAGGGGGGGGGGGGGGAAGACAGATGTACATAGATTTACATAGATACACTGGCCACACAGACCTTACGATCCAAACGAGGTGGTCTGGACTGACTTAATTCTAGTAGAGATGGCATCTCCGATAGAAAAGGAAAGTTGAAGGAAAGGATAGAAAAGAAGGAGAGAGAGAGAGAGAGAGAGAGAGAGAGAGAGAGAGAGAGAGAGAGAGAGAGAGAGAGATAGATAGAGAGAGAGTACAAAGGAGTACAAAGGAAATCAAGCAACAACAGATCTAGTGACCCTTCTAGGCTGCTTGTCCTCCAAAACACTGAGGATCAAGTGTCCAAACAGTGGTTTAGAGTGGGTAAGGGAACATTGGAAAGGGAACTACTGCCCTGCCACTAACGTGGCAGGACTAGGAAGTTAGTAGGGGACATATGGGTTAGTAACTGAGGGGAGGATAAAGTTATTCATTTACAAACGCAGTCAGTCGCGGGTTTGATGCGAGATATTTGTCTAGGCGGAATTTAAATGAATCAACGGTGCTGCAGTCTATAACGTTTCGGGGAAGCCCATTCCACAAGTTGACAACTCGATTGAAGAAGAAATTCTTAGATTCGTGCGAGTTAAAAGATTTACCAATAATTTTGCAACCGTTTCCCCGTGTGTAATTAGATTGGTCGATAGTGAAGTACTTACTACAGTTCATATTGTCGATGCCTTTGATGATTTTGAACACTTGAATTAAGTCGCCTCTTAATCTGCGCTGGGTTAAAGGAAATAGATTTAATTCTCTAAGACGCTCTTCGTATGGTTTGTTCTTTAGGCTAGGTATCATTTTGGTAACTCTACGTTGAACTCGTTCTAGCTTGTTTATATCTTTTTGGTAATAAGGGCACCAGGATTGAACGCAGTATTCCAGAAGAGGGCGGACTAAGGAATTGTAAAGGGTTAGGATAACTTCTTTGGATTTATGCTCAAATGACCTGCCTATAAAGCCAATTATTTTGTTTGCCTTCTTAACAACTTCTGAACATTGTTGACTCGGTTTTAGGTTACTCGATATTGTTACTCCCAGATCAGTTTCTCTGTTTACATTCTTAAGCTGAGTGCCATTCATCGAATAGTTTGCTTTCTCATTTAGGTATCCGACATGTAGTACTTTACATTTATCCGCATTGAAACTCATTTGCCAAATTTGGGCCCAACATGACAATTTATCTAGATTGTGTTGCATATCGTCAACTTGTTCTTTTGAGAGTACGCTATTTGCAATTTTTGTATCGTCAGCAAATTTTGAGATTGTGCAGGTGAGACCCTCATCTATGTCGTTGATGTAAATTAGAAAGAGAATTGGTCCTAGTACCGATCCCTGGGGTACCCCGCTACTTACATTGGTCCATTTAGATGCCTTACCGTTTATGACTACCCTTTGCTTTCTGTTGCTGAGCCAATTTTCTATCCATTTCAACACACCGTCTTGTATTCCATGCGCTTTTAGTTTTAGCAGTAAACGTTTGTGGGGAACTTTGTCAAAGGCCTTTTGAAAATCAAGGTATATAATATCTACAGCTTTACTCTCATCGTAGAGGTTGAGGATATCGTGGAAGAAGTCTAAGAGGTTTGTTAAACAGGAACGTTTTTTACGAAAGCCGTGTTGAGTATCTTTAAGTATGTTATTTTCCTCTAAGTGATTTACGAGTCTGTCTCGTATGACCGTTTCTAGCATTTTACATACAACTGAGGTTAAGCTAATTGGACGATAGTTACTGGGTAGGGATTTGCTGCCTTTTTTGAATATCGGTGTTACGTTGGCTAGCTTCCACTGATCAGGCATAGTTCCAGACTGCAAGGATTTATTGAATAGTAATGTCAGTGGTTTGGAGAGCTCATTCTTAGCTTCCTTTAGAACTCTAGGCGAGATTGTATCAGGTCCTGGCGTTTTATTTACCTTGAGTTTATCTAAACAATTCAATACTTCTCTCTCTGTAACGGTGATATTGCTTAGAACATCTGAATTATCAATCTGAATCGGCGATGGTGTAGGGATATCACTGAGGTCTTCTGTTGTAAAAACTGATGCAAAGAAGGTATTGAGGGCATTACTCATTTGTACTTCGTCTTTGGTGTATTCTCCTTTTTCATCGACTAACGGTCCAACAGTTGAAGTAATTACTTTTTTCTTTCTGATATAACTATAGAATTCTTTCGGGTTTGTTTTACTTTGATTCGCAATATGTAACTCTAAGGTCTTTTTACTTTGCTTAATTAACTTTTTGGCTTTGCGTCGTAGCTCTACAAATTTCACCCGTTCTTCGTCATTTTGTGAGGATTTTAATCTATCATTAGCAAATTTTTTAGCAAGCAGGCAGTTTGAAATATCTTTATTCCACCATTTGGGCTTATTATTATGGCCTGGACGCCGTATTTTCGATGGTATGCAGTCTTGCACTGCTTTTAGGTAAGTGGTTTCGAATAACTTCCAAGATGTATTTATGTCGTTATTGTTAATTAAAAAGCTCCAGTCAGTTTCTTTAAACATAGCTCTAAGTTTATGGAAGTTTGCTTTCTTGAAATTAGGGACTTTTTCGATGCTACTATTTGGTTCGTTACTAGTAAACTTTAAAGTGAAAGTTATCGTACGATGGTCGCTGTTACTGAATTCATCACCAACATTCAAATTCTCTATCAATTCTTCTTTTGTTGCAAGTACAATGTCAAGAACGTTATTACCACGGGTCGGCGTTCGAACAAATTGATAAAGCGAACTCTCTTGCAAGTTCGTATACAAGTCATGTCCGGAGTGTGAAGTAAGAGTGAGAGAGAGAGAAAGATAGATAGAGAGAGAGAGTGAGAGAGGCTACATTAGTGCACTAAACAGTAATCAGAGAGAGAGAGAGAGAGAGAGAGAGAGAGGCTACATTAGTGCACTTAACAGTAATCAGAGTAAATCATCTCATTAAAGCTAGTTCTCATTTCATTGTCATGTAGCCTACGTAATACCCCCCATGCTGTAAAACTCTGCACACACATGTTACGCTAATGTGTTAACGTTTATGAAGCTGTTTACCCCTTCTGTATCAGCGACGTATTTTTTTTATTTGATTTCAGCTACGTTTAGACGATTTTATGAAGCTTAGGACAGATATATGGTAGCTTGTAACATTAATTGCGATAGACTGCAGCCTTTTAATGGGTAGACGTCCTTCCTAAGCTGACCAAATCGTCTAATAATTGCCAGAGTATAATACAAAAGGTGCTAAATGGACTAAATTATGCTTTAACCCCGCAGTACAGTATATATATATATATGTATTATTTTATTTAACCATAATTACAAATAAATTATTGTTTCATCTATATAAAGAGGACTACCTAACACATATATATACAAAAACCAACAACTTTCCTTGGGCAGATAATACATATATTTCATAATAACGAACGCGAACCTTTTTATGTGTTTAGACAAATCTAAACTAATACCTTATACGAGGGGAAATTGCGAGTCCCTGTTGCAAGTCATGTGACCCAAAAAACATCATAATTATTTAGCTTTTATGAAACACAGGCACAAATCAAACTTTAATATCGGATGCGCCGAGGCTTATGGCAATAGGAAATATGTTTGAAAAGGCAGCAGGAATAGGAGAGACAAAAATTATACAGGACAACACATACGTAAATGTTATATTAATTATGAGTTATAGGTATATGACAGTGCCAGTTGTAGGTATATGACAGTGCCAGTTGTAGGTATATGACAGTGCCAGTTGTAGGTATATGACAGTGCCAGTTGTAGGTATATGACAGTGCCAGTTGTAGGTATATGACAGTGCCAGTTGTAGGTATATGACAGTGCCAGTTATAGGTATATGACAGTGCCAGTTGTAGGTATATGACAGTGCCAGTTGTAGGTATATGACAGTGCCAGTTGTAGGTATATGACAGTGCCAGTTGTAGGTATATGACAGTGCCAGTTATAGGTATATGACAGTGCCAGTTGTAGGTATATGACAGTGCCAGTTGTAGGTATATGACAGTGCCAGTTGTAGGTATATGACAGTGCCAGTTGTAGGTATATGACTGCCAGTTGTAGGTATATGACAGTGCCAGTTGTAGGTATATGACTGTGCCAGTTGTAGGTATATGACTGCCAGTTGTAGGTATATGACAGTGCCAGTTGTAGGTATATGACAGTGCCAGTTGTAGGTATATGACAGTGCCAGTTGTAGGTATATGACTGCCAGTTGTAGGTATATGACAGTGCCAGTTGTAGGTATATTACAGTGCCAGTTATAGGTATATGACAGTGCCAGTTGTAGGTACATGACAGTGCCAGTTGTAGGTATATGACAGTGCCAGTTGTAGGTATATGACAGTGCCAGTTATAGGTATATGACAGTGCCAGTTTTTGTTGTTATACTAAAGAAGGGAGAGGTACTATATATATGAAAGAGAGAGAAAGAGATAGACTGTGTGTCATTGGACCTCTTTCAAGTATAACTACTGTATTATCATATGTTTGACAAACGTTTTCGGTCAAATGCACGCCAAACTGTTTAGAATATAATGTAATCACCTTCCAGGTTTCTTTAATCAATGACGTTTCTTTATTAAGCCGAACTAAATTATAGAATTTGACTACTGTCCATTGCCAACCCCTGGTGGTGGTTATTACGTAGCAGCAGCAAGATATTTACCTAGATGCCTTTGTCCCGCACCTTCTTTAACTAACACTGTAAGGTTCATGACGCGTTTTAGCAGTGTATTCTTCCTATTAATAGACATTTCAATTAAGCTTCGGAAGGGTGTATTTAAGTCAGAGGGTTCATTGAGATAGTCTTTTTAGATCCTTTCTAAGTTGTATAAAATCGTCTAATGAAAGCCAGAATAAACTGTTAAAATGAGCCATGATCCTATGTTAGTGCCCCAGCTATGTCCAGGGCAACAACAACAACAACAACACAAACCCCAACCCCAACAACAACAACAACACAAACCCCAACCCCAACAACAACAACCACAACAACAACAACAACACAAACTCCAACCCCAACAACAACCACAACACAAACCCCAACCCCAACAACAACAACCACAACAACCCCAACAACAACAACCCCAACAACAACAACCACAACACAAACCCCAACCCCAACAACCACAACAACAACCCCAACAACAACAACCACAACAACAACAACAACAACAACAACCCCAACAACAACAACCACAACACAAACCCCAACCCCAACAACCACAACAACAACCCCAACAACAACCACAACAACAACCCCAACAACAACAACCACAACAACAACAACCCCAACAACAACAACCACAACAACCCCAACAACCACAACAACAACAACCACAACAACCCCAACAACAACAACCACAACAACAACAACCCCAACAACAACAACCACAACAACCCCAACAACAACAACCACAACACAAACCCCAACCCCAACAACCACAACCACAACAACCCCAACAACAACAACCACAACACAAACCCCAACCCCAACAACAACAACCACAACAACCCCAACAACAACAACCACAACAACCCCAACAACAACCACAACACAAACCCCAACCCCAACAAACCACAACCACAACAACCCCAACAACAACAACCACAACAACCCCAACAACAACAACCACAACAACAACAACCACAACAACCCCAACAACAACAACCACAACAACAACAACCACAACACAAACCCCAACAACCACAACAACCCCAACAACAACAACAACAACAACCACAACCCCAACAACCCCAACAACAACAACCCCAACAACAACAACCACAACAACCCCAACAACAACAACCACAACAACCCCAACAACAACAACCACAACAACAACAACCACAACAACAACAACAACCCCAACAACAACAACCACAACAACAACCACAACACAAACCCCAACCCCAACAACAACAACCACAACAACAACAACCACAACCCCAACAACAACAACCACAACAACAACAACCCCAACAACAACAACCACAACAACCCCAACAACAACAACCACAACACAAACCCCAACCCCAACAACCACAACCACAACAACCCCAACAACAACAACAACCACAACAACAACAACCACAACAACCCCAACAACAACAACCACAACAACCCCAACAACAACAACCACAACAACCCCAACAACAACAACCACAACACAAACCCCAACCCCAACAACAACCACAACAACAACAACCCCAACAACAACAACCACAACACAAACCCCAACCCCAACAACAACAACCACAACAACCCCAACAACAACAACCACAACACAAACCCCAACCCCAACAACAACAACCACAACAACAACCACAACAACCCCAACAACAACAACCACAACACAAACCCCAACCCCAACAACAACAACCCCAACAACAACAACCACAACAACCCCAACAACAACAACCACAACACAAACCCCAACCCCAACAACAACAACCACAACAACAACCACAACAACCCCAACAACAACAACAACCACAACAACAACAACAACCCCAACAACAACAACCACAACACAAACCCCAACCCCAACAACAACAACCCCAACCCTAACAACAACAACAACAACAACCACAACACAAACCCCAACCCCAACAACAGCGATGCCCAGGCCATTGTTCGGGGTGTCCAGGAAGTTACACGGTATCAATCCCCCCGTTTCACCCTCCCCTTTAAACGTGTCAGTGCTGGTTTCACTCTTCATCCATTCAAGTCAAAATGTCTCTCCCTTCTTCATCCCCCACAGCAATCTCTCTCTCTCTCTCCCTTATTACCAAAAAGACATAAACAAGCTAGAACGAGTTCAACGTAGAGTTACCAAAATGATACCTAGTCTAAAGAACAAACCATACGAAGAGCGTCTTAGAGAATTAAATTTATTTCCTTTAACCCAGCGCAGATTAAGAGGTGACTTAATTCAAGTGTTCAAAATCATCAAAGGCATCGACAATATAAACTGTAGTAAGTACTTCACTATCGACCAATCTAATTACACACGGGGAAACAGTTGCAAAATTATTGGTAAATCTTTTAACTCACACGAATCTAAGAATTTCTTCTTCAATCGAGTTGTCAACTTGTGGAATGGGCTTCCCCGGAGACGTTATAGACTGCAACACCGTTGATTCATTTAAACTTCGCCTAGACAAATATCTCGCATCAAACCCGCGACTGACTGCGTTTGTAAATGAATAACTTTATTTTATCCTCCCCCTCAGTTACTAACCCATATGTCCCCTACTAACTTCCTAGTCCTGCCACGGACATTAGTTCCATGGCAGTAGTTCCCTTTCCAATGTTCCCTTACCCACTCTAAACCACTGTTTGGACACTTGATCCTCAGTGTTTTGGAGGACAAGCAGCCTAGAAGGGTCACTAGACCTGTTGTTGCTTGATTTCCTTTGTACTCCCTCTTCCATACCCCACAGCAATCTCTCTCTCTCTCTCCCTCCTCCATACCCCACAGCAATCTATCTCTCTCTCTCCCTCCTCCATACCCCCGAGCAATCTCTCTCTCGCTCTCCCTCTTCCATACCCCACAGCAATCTCTCTCTCTCTCTCCCTCTTCCATACCCCACAGCAATCTCTCTCTCTCTCTCTCTCTCTCTCTCCTCCATACCCCACAGGAGTCCTGCCACGGACATTAGTTCCAGGGCTGTAGTTCCCTTTTCAATGTTCCCTTACCCACTCTAAACCACTGTTTGGACACTTGATCCTCAGTGTTTTGGAGAACAAGCAGCCTAGAAGGGTCACTAGGACTGTTGTTGCTTGATTTCCTTTGTACACAGCAATATCTCCCTCCCTCTCCCTCTCTCTCTCTCTCTCCGCTGACATTACACAAACTACCCACCACATAACCCTGTAACATTACTGAGTATAAATTACGGGTTCTGCCCTCCCTCCCCCCCAAAAAAAAAAAGAAAAAATGGATGAATTTAATTAAATAAGTATAGCCTATAAATAATTAATATAAATACATATGAATAAATAAAATACAATAACTAAAAACAAAAACGTCTGGAGTTTTTACAAATTCACAGCACTATTGGTCAGATTAGCATCGCTTTGTCTGGCTTCAAAGGATTTGATAGACGGTGTGTACAATGTTAATATATACATATATATACAGTATATACCTTTGAATTATTTGACAGTGTTGGGCTAAAGTGGACTAACAAACCATGGTGACCGTCCCTCTGAAGTGAGTAATGTGGCGCTGATTAACATATAATCTCCTTAATGTTCCCTAATAGTACCCATACTCCTGACCGTTCCAGCTTCATCGCTACATATTATGGCAAGGTTTAAATGAGAGGGCGGCTTACTGTTTATACATAGGTCGAGCTGGGGCTGCCAAATAAGGAAGGTTTAATAAATGAGAGGGCGGCTTACTGTTTATACATAGGTCGAGCTGGGGCTGCCAAATAAGGAAGGTTTAATAAATGAGAGGGCGGCTTACTGTTTATACATAGGTCGAGCTGGGGCTGCCAAATAAGGAAGGTTTAATAAATGAGAGGGCGGCTTACTGTTTATACATAGGTCGAGCTGGGGCTGCCAAATAAGGAAGGTTTAATAAATGAGAGGGCGGCTTACTGTTTATACATAGGTCGAGCTGGGGCTGCCAAATAAGGAAGGTTTAATAAATGAGAGGGCGGCTTACTGTTTATACATAGGTCGAGCTGGGGCTGCCAAATAAGGAAGGTTTAATAAATGAGAGGGCGGCTTACTGTTTATACATAGGTCGAGCTGGGGCTGCCAAATAAGGAAGGTTTAATAAATGAGAGGGCGGCTTACTGTTTATACATAGGTCGAGCTGGGGCTGCCAAATAAGGAAGGTTTAATAAATGAGAGGGCGGCTTACTGTTTATACATAGGTCGAGCTGGGGCTGCTATATAAGGAAGGTTTAATAAATGAGAGGGCGGCTTACTGTTTATACATAGGTCGAGCTGGGGCTGCCATATAAGGAAGGTTTAATAAATGAGAGGGCGGCTTACTGTTTATACATAGCTCGAGCTGGGGCTGCCATATAAGGAAGGTTTAATAAATGAGAGGGCGGCTTACTGTTTATACATAGGTCGAGCTGGGGCTGCTATATAAGGAAGGTCAAGAGGAGAAAGATTACGAGAAGATGTGAACAGGAACGAAAGAGGGATAATAAAGCGAAGTGATACAGAAAGAGGGGCGAATAATCTGAGGGTCGAGGGAAATGACTGAGTACGAAGGAATGTGAGTGGTGTGAAAGATTAATGTGAAGGGTAGAGGGGAGAATACCGCACAATAAAAGCCTTGACGGGAAAAATGAATTAGGAGAGGGGTGGAATTATATATGTACAGTATATATATATATGTATGTGTGTGTGTGTGTGTGTGTGTATCATTTGTGTTGCCTTGAGCACACAATTTGCATAGTGTACTGCAAGTCCAAACCAAGCAAACACCAGCGAACTTTCACCAACAGTAGAACACAAGTTGAAGCGGTCTGCTGTTTCTTGGTGACAACTATGCACCTATTCTCGTAATTATATCCGCAATGTTATATTATGTGCATACCCTACTACCCAATCATTCGTTAATTATTATATATTTATTTATTATATTAATGCTTGATATCCTCCACTGCAGAATATGTTATCTGTGTTTAATAATACCCAGGCTTTATTGTGGTCGGCGGGGAGGGTTCTGTGGGGGCACTCGGTTATGGCCTTGGAATTGCTCGGGGCCTTGGGGCTGTTCGGCCAGGCAGCTTGGGGAACAACAACAACAACAACAACAGTATACAGTATATGTTTTTTATTTTTTCCTAAGTTGCCGTAGTCTCTCTCCAGTGCCTCCGGGTGTTTTGTGTGGATTGATCTTGATGGTGTTTCTGCACCCTGGTTGGAGACTTCGGCATCTCATACAATAATAATAATAATAATAATTTAACTTACTCAACAAATCTTTACAACAAAAGTGGTCATTACACCATTAAAAATACACCATTAGCAGCTTATATATTCACTGTGTTGCTATGTAATGTAATACCCAATTATTAGTGCCAAATAATACTTATATATCAGACAAAGGAGGAGGTGTTATGTGGGGGTGATTACAGGGGGGAATATTACAAGGGGGGACTCTCTTGGGGTGGGGGTGAAGGGGGTAGGAGGGATGACTAATGTGGACTAGGGGAGGGGAGGGGGAGGGGGAAGAAGGGGGAAGGAAAAGTGGCAGGGGTGAATGATGAGGGTTGGGGGGGAGGGGGATGGGAGTGAAGGGAGAGGGGGAGGAGGAATATGGTATACCAGATGAGGGGTGGGGGGAGGGGGAAAGTGGTATGGATGACTGATGAGGACTGGAGGAAAGGGAGATATCTGGAGGAAAGGGGGAGGGGGGAAGAGGGGGAAGGGGGAGGTGGGGTGCGAGGGAGGGGGAGGAGTTATTATAGGGGAGGGGAGATAAGAGGTGGGAGGTAGAGGGGAGGAGGAGGGAGGGGAGGTGGCAGTATTGACAGAGACGACAAGAAGAAGAGAGAGAAGAGGGTAGGGGCAAGTGGAGGAGAGAAGAAAAGAAAAGAAGAAGAACAATATAAGAGACAAAGAAGAAGGAGAATCAGAAGGAGGAGGTGGCATAAACGAATACACAGACAAGAGAAAAAGAAGAGAATGAGAGAGAGGGAGGAAGTGGCATAAACGAACACAATGAGAGAACAGAAGAGAAGAGAAGAAGAAGAGAAGGAGAATCAGAGAGAAGGGGGAGGTGGCATACACGAATAAACAGAGAGAAGAGGAGAAGAGAAGTAAAACTGATGAAAAACCAGATAGAGAAGGAGGAGGAGGTGGCATAAACGAATAAACAGAGAAGAGTAGAGAAGAGAAGAAGAAAATGAAAATCAGATAGAGAAAGAGGAGATGGCATACAAGAATTAAAAATAATGGGGATGAGCAGAGGGAGAAAGTATAAGATCAAGGAAAAGAGAGAGAGAGAGAGAGAGAGAGAGAGAGAGAGAGAGAGAGAGAGAGAGAGAGAGAGAGAGAGAGAGAGAGAGAGAGAGAGGGGGGGGGGTTACAACAACAAGATGGCTGTACCCAGGGAAAAGTCTAAATTGAGGAACATGAAGGAAGGAAGGAAGCAATAAATAAGGACAGAAGGAAGGGAGAGAGGGAAGGAAAGAAGGAAGGAAGGCAGGAAGGACGGAAGCAATAAATAGGGACAGAAGGAAGGGAGAGAGGGAAAGAAGGAAGGAAGGAAGGAAGGAAGGAAGGAAGGAAGGAAGGAAAAGCAAGGAAGAAGGAAGGGTGGAAGGAAGTAATGAAGGAAGGAAGGAAGGAAAAGCAAGGAAGAAGGAAGGGTGGAAGGAAGTAATGAAGGAAGGGAGGAAAAGCAAGGAAGGAAGGAAGGAAGAAATGAAGGAAAGAAGGAATAAGGGGAGGATAAGTAAGGAAATAGGAAGGAAGGAAGGAAGGAAGGGTGCAAGGAAGAAAGAAGGTAGGAAGGGAAGGAGAGTGGCTAAGGATAAAACCAAGACATACAAGATAGAATTTTAGATCAGGACGGAGACCAGGAAGACATACGAGACAAGCAGGTTTAAAAGGCAGATGCGATGGCTGGAGAAAGGAGAAATATGGAAGAGAGAGCGAGTGAGGAGTTACACAGAGTTACACAGATACTCAGACCACACAGACCTTGCGGTCCCTACTAGGTGGTCCGCCTTAATACTACTAGACAGGGGCAGTTTATAGTAGAAGAATAGGAGAGTAAAGTAGAAGGCTCTCTCCCCACCCTCGCTTAAGGCAAGGTGTCTAGGCGACGTTTAAAGGAATCAACAATGCTGCAGTCTATAACATCTCGAAGAAACCCATTCCACAAGTTCACAACTCGATTGAAGAAGACATTCTTAAACTCGTGTGATTTACATGATGTATCAACGATTTGCAACCATTTCCCCGCGTGTAATTTGATTGGTCGATCGTAAAATACCTAATACAGTCAATGTTGTCGATTATTTTGAATGTGTACTGGAGTGTGTGTGCGACTGTATGTGTGCATGTGTTGGTGTGCATATGTGTGTGCGCGTGCGTGTGTGTTAGTATACCTGTGTGTGTGTGTGTGTGAATATGTACGTGCGCGTGTGTGTGTATGTGTGTGTGAGTTGGTATATAAGTGCGCATGTGTGTGTGTGTGTGTGTGTGAGAGAGAGAGAGAGAGCGCTAGGAGGAGACACAAGACTGGATAATGAGACGAGGACAAATATGAAGTGGGGAGGGGGAAGGAGGAGGCCAGAAAGGTACACAGTCAAGAAGAAGAAGAAGAAGAAGAAGAAGAAAAATAAGAAGACGAACAAGAAGAGGAAAGAAAACAAGGAGATACAAAGGCATACACAGTTAAGAGGAATAATATAGTATTTGATTATGATGAAGAAAAGGCTTGGAAGTCAAAATCAAGGAGAGAGAGAGAGAGAGAGAGAGAGAGAGAGAGAGAGAGAGAGAGAGAGAGAGAGAGAGAGAGAGAGAGAGAGAGAGAGAGAGAGCATAAACACCATAGAAGGGTTAAAATATAAGGGGGAAGAGGACGCGATGACAAAAAATACATGAATTGATATATACATAAACAAACAAATATACAAATAAATACATAACATAAAATATAAACAAAGATAAAGGAGAGACTAAGGTAAACCTGGCTTAAACATTTAAAGGACAAGACAATAGACTATAGTTTTATTCTCGGGTTTTTTCCGACTTTTCTCTCTCTCTCTCTCTCTCTCTCTCTCTCTCTCTCTCTCTCTCTCTTGAAATGGATAGAAAATTGGCTCAGCGACAGAAAGCAAAGAGTAGTCATAAACGGTAAGGCATCTAAATGGACCAATGTAAGTAGTGGGGTACCCCAGGGATCGGTACTAGGACCAATTCTCTTTCTAATTTACATCAACGACATAGATGAGGGTCTCACCTGTACAGTCTCGAAATTTGCTGACGATACAAAAATTGCAAATAGCGTACTCTCAAAAGAACAAGTTGACGATATGCAACACAATCTAGATAAATTGTCATGTTGGGCCCAAATTTGGCAAATGAGTTTCAATGCGGATAAATGTAAAGTACTACATATCGGATACCTAAATGAGAAAGCAAACTATTCGATGAATGGCACTCAGCTTAAGAATGTAAACAAAGAAACCGATCTGGGAGTAACAATATCGAGTAACCTAAAACCGAGTCAACAATGTTCAGAAGTTGTTAAGAAGGCAAACAAAATAATTGGCTTTATAGGCAGGTCATTTGAGCATAAATCCAAAGATGTTATCCTAACCCTTTACAATTCCTTAGTCCGCCCTCTTCTGGAATACTGCGTTCAATCCTGGTGCCCTTATTACCAAAAAGATATAAACAAGCTAGAACGAGTTCAACGTAGAGTTACCAAAATGATACCTAGCCTAAAGAACAAACCATACGAAGAGCGTCTTAGAGAATTAAATCTATTTCCTTTAACCCAGCGCAGATTAAGAGGCGACTTAATTCAAGTGTTCAAAATCATCAAAGGCATCGACAATATGAACTGTAGTTAGTAAGTACTTCACTATCGACCAATCTAATTACACGCGGGGAAACGGTTGCAAAATTATTGGTAAATCTTTTAACTCACACGAATCTAAGAATTTCTTCTTCAATCGAGTTGTCAACTTGTGGAATGGGCTTCCCCGAGACGTTATAGACTGCAGCACCGTTGATTCATTTAAACTCCGCTTAGACAAATATCTCGCATCAAACCCGCGACTGACTGCGTTTGTAAATGAATAACTTTATTGTATACCCCCCTCAGTTACTAACCCATCTGTCCCCTACTAACTTCCTAATCCTGCCACGGACATTAGTTCTAGGGCAGTAGTTCCCTTTCCAATGTTCCCTTACCCACTCTAAACCACTGTTTGGACACTTGATCCTCAGTGTTTTGGAGGACAAGCAGCCTAGAAGGGTCACTAGATCTGTTGTTGCTTGATTTCCTTTGTACTCCTTTGTACTCTCTCTCTCTCTCTCTCACACACACACACAATAATGGTATCACATTTAGTAGCATTTAATCATACCCCTATTTTGCTTCAATTTGTATACTAGAGCATAAGTAAATAACATTATCCAAATTGCCTACAAGCGACCGAAAGCAAGAAAATATCTACGACATTTTGAAGCTGGTTTTAGTAATCAGTCAAACGGCGATATACCTGGAGAAAGTGTGAGGAAGGTTTTGGGGGTGGGGGAAATTACAGGAAGAAATATCACACAATATCACACACTAACACACAATAACACACACTAAACAATAACACACATTAAAACACACTAAAACACAATAACACACACAGATAGATTGTGGGAGAGAGTTCCAGAGCTTACTTGTTTAGTAGAAGAAAGACTGGGAATATCCGTTCACTCTTGGGTTAGAGAGTTTGGCAGAATAGGGGTGGGAGTGTGTTGTAAGGGAGGAGGTAAACACTGAGAAAGCTCTGAAGAACGCTGATTATTGTAATAGTTTTATAAGAGTAAGAGAGATGCAACATTGCAGGTTGAAGAGAGAGCTTGTAGGGAATTAGCAAGAGAAGGTGAATTGATGAGCCAAAATGCTTTTGACTCCACCCTTTCGAGAAGTGCGGAATGGGTGGCCTGATCATTTAAGTTTTGGAGTAATTGTGTGGTGAGTCGTTGAGGAATACTAGTTGAAGAGCGTAAGGCACAGTCATCAACATGTGAGTGAATATGGCTAGAGGTACAGTCGATAAGATCATTAATGAATATTAGAAAGATAACTGGAGACAGGATAGAACCCTGAGGAACACCAGAGTTGATAGATTAGAAGTGAACGGTGGCCGTCCACAACCGCAGCTATGGAACGGCCAGAAGGGAAATTTAAGATAAAGACACAGCCAGAGCGACAGAAACTGAAGGAGGGTAGTTTGGAAATTAGAGAGATTTGTGCCAGACTCTATCGAAGGCTTTCAATATTCTAGCACAATAGAAAAGTCCCGAAAGGAGGATGACCAAGAGTTAGTACGTTAAGAGAGAAAATCACCTGTAGAACGGCCCCTAAGGAAGCCATACCGGCGATTTGACTGGTGATTAGGTGCATGGGTGCTGTGGGAGAGTCTTATTAGGTGCATGGGTGCTGTGGGAGAGTCTTATTAGGTGCATGGTGTTACGACCTGGCACTCGGGTACACAAGGGCTCTCAATCAGGACTCGAGTACGGCTCGCTGCCACAACGGAAACACACGATCCCAACCCCAGAGTACTGCCAGCCGAACAAAAAACACCAATACCCTCCAGAGTTCGATCTGCTATAACGGGGTATACAAGAACTCGGTACTAGTGTTCAACAACAGACTAATAAAGAGACAGGAATTATCTAGTCTGGTCAACAATCAAACAAAGAAGTAAGAAACAACAACACCAAAGAATAGTGTTGCCGAAGCCGAAGTAATCCACCCTTGACTAAGAACTTAAGAAGTCCTCCACCCTCTACTTCGGATCGGCACTATTACGTTACGTTAATCAATAGTCCTTAAGCATCGAGCAAGGAATCTTCTGAAAAAGTTAGATGCTTCTCGGATGCTCGTAAGAAGTACGTATCGGATTTTGAACAGCAATTCAATAAGCAAAACACTGGCAATTAAATATCATTAAAGGTTTAAATTGACATAAGAAGAATTACAAGAATAGACAATCGTAAATGGCAAACATTAAAAAGAAGTACTCCGCCAATGCACCGGCAATAGCCTACTCGGATTGTGCTCGTGGGCCACTAATCACTAAAGTAGCTAAGCGTGCAACACATGAAATCAATAGTGCATAAACAATATCTACATAAGGAAAGCTTCAATACTATTCTGTATCTGCTGATCGAGCAAAGTCTAGCTGGGATGTAGTAGGCTAGGAAACAATGGCTGAGCAAGCGGCTCGTAGCCTAGCGAGGTCCTTAAGGCTGTGCGGCCAAATTACGTTAATTGACGGGATGCTCTCTTGAGAGATCCAGATCGCTAGTATCTGGTTCTCTCCTGGCGATCCTCTCAAAGTCAAAGCAAACGAGTTAGTACAGTGTTGGGTGGCAGAGGCAAAGCCCTCACTCGCAACACAGTGCTAAACTCACAAGGTACACAGTCAGAAAGACCACCTAGGCTTCCCACGTCTCCGTTGCGATTGTACAGGTTCAACAAAATCTAGTACACATCGGAAATCACAACACCAGTAGCCTTATCCCAGTCTAGCATTACCTAGACCAGCAGAAAACAGGAACAATAATATTAACACCCAGGGAAATGCATATACGAGTGCAACAAACATTAATCAATCCTATTCTAAATTATCCCTTCCAAAATAGGCTATCTACTAGGCATATATCTCGTGAGAACTCAAGCGATAATACGTTGGCTGACTAGCTCTGCACCAACGGGACCATGGAAGTTAAAAAGGGTCGGGAAAAGAGGAAAAAAGGCTGTAAAGATAGTAGAGAAAGTTCACATCAGTCAGAAGAATATCTATAGTTAGCAAGGGAAATGAGAAGTCGCTCTGCCTAATGAGTTCTGAAGAAAATGTGGCGAGACTTCCCTTTTTATACTCGGCCCTCTAGTGAGCCCAACGTGAACTACTAAGGACCGCCCACTGACAATCATTACGTAATCGCTCTCTCTCAATCTGGGATAGACAAAGGCTTTCCCACGCACTGAGGGGAGGGGGGAGTGCTAGTGAGTTAGGCCCACCTCCCGCATGGCGCACCCACTGACCCCCATTACGTAATCTCTCTCTCTCCTCTCATCATTACAAATAAGTTTTATACACAATACTTATAACTAATGATATAAAATAGAACTCGTTGACTCAGATGAAAACAAAATACATATTCATAATACTTATAGTACAACGGCTCACATGAACTAAGTTAGGAAACTCTACATAGACTACAGCCAAAGTTCCTGCCCTGACGATCCTAGCGAGAGTGGGGCATGACTAGGCGTTCTGTACAGCATGCTCACACTGGACATGCGTCACACCTCCCCCAAGATTTTACTTGCTCAACCCTGAGCTAAAATCTGACAAACACAGAACCCCATCAAGCCCCTCACACCCAGCGACCGCATGGCACTAAAACAAAGCTGAGTTTATCACTAAAACACATCTTATTATTAAAAAAAAAAAAAAAATCACATTTTATAACTCCTCCCAACAATAGCAAAAAGACACAATATCATGCTCCCAGAGCGAGCTTACAGCAGCTCAGCCGTTTGATAGTTCGTGGACTACTCAAACTCTATAGGCTATGACAAACTTATACAATTATCTATATCAAAAGAAAGAGTTTTTTTTATGATTTTTATATTTTAATATGTTTTTCCCGGCTGCACTATAAGGGCAGCCTATTTTCTTCTATACCAAACGCTCAACTCCTGCTTTACGACCCAATACGCTGGGCTACAACCGCGAGCCAACAAGCACCAAGCGCAAAATACTATTCAAACTAAAGCAGGAGGCTACCCGTGTGTCAATCTACCCAGGATCATATACCCTTGAACGACCATCTGCAACCACGTTGTCACAACCGGCAATATGGCGTATGTCCAGGTTATATACCAATAACCTTAGTGACCACCTGGTCAGCCTCATACTCCGATTGTGAAACTGGTCCAAGATCTTGAGAGGGTGATGATCTGGGTAAACTACAACGACCGGACCATAGGCTGGAACATAGACCTCGAAATGCCCCAGCGCAAGCACAACCGCCAGCAGCTCCTCCTCGATAACAGAGCAGCTCCCCTGGGCCGAATTGTACTTCTCCGAGCAGAACCTAACAGGATGCTCCAGCCCATCATCGTCCTTTTCCACTTCATTCATCAGGTTCTGAACGTTGCTGGTGCATTCTTAAGTCCGTCAGGCATAACACTGCACCGGTAGGTACTCCCGTCCACAACAAAACCACATACCTCTTTAGCACGCTCGGACAAAGGTACTTGCCAGTAACCTTTTACTAAATCTACTTTCGTGATAGGCGATGCAGCCCCGAGGCGGTCTATGGTGTCGTCAACTCTTGATAAGGTATAGGCGTCTGTCAGGGATAATGCACACACACTCTCGCAATCAACACACTCACTGATCTTGCCACTTAACACCGGTTGCAAAGTTACAGGCAACGACCACTCACGACATTCCTTATCCCTCAGACCCTTCGTCCACACGTAATCCAGCTCTGCTTGCACCATAGGCTGTCGAGCAGGATTTATACGGTAGGGAATTAAACTGAGCCTTGCACTATCTCCAGCCTGCATGTCGGATTCTACCCCGTACATCAGGCCTGGAGAAGCAACAAACATGCGAAAGTACTGCCATAGCCTAGTAAACAACTGCCTTGCACTGTCTCCACGAACAACATGCCTAGTGCCCTCCCACAACCCAGCCGAGACCGCAGCTTCTAACCTGTAGTCTCCCTCCTTCTCCACCTTCGTCCCTAGAACAGCCAGGTCATAAGAGGGACAATCACTACCACCTGTGCAGTCACTCCCATAGTTCATTATTGCTAAGGCTTCCCCACCGATACCGTACATGCGCACCCCCGCATTCCTTGTGACGACATCTGCCTGCGCAGCATCACCGCTTTTAGAGACATGGCCAGATACAGTCGGTCTATGGTAGGGCTGTTGCATTAGACTAGAGCAGCATTGGGAGGCTATGTGACGACCGGGCACATCCACTCTACAGCCAACCTCACCAATCTGCTCAATGTCCTCCTTTTGACCACCACCCTTGGCAGCCATGGGTCGACCCTGACCTGGCAACCATGCCAAAGCCTCGTCGCCCACCTTGAACCACCGAAACAACGAGGCTAACGGTCTTTCAACATTCACGTGACCTGCCCGCGGAACATCTTGCACCGCCCGAGTTGTGAGACTCAGGGGCTCGGCACGACCAGTGGGGTATGAACCGAGCTGGTGCTGGAGTGCTGCACACTGCTGCTCAGGCAGGTGCTCTAGCGCTTCCACAGCCACCAGACTCGTGTCCCCCGACCACTGCTCCGCCGAGACATGACAATCCCTACTCTCCTCCACCTGTGCCCTACTGCCCCCCTCTCCTTCTCCACCTTGGCCGCGGCAGACCAACGCAGGGACAGTAGGCTGCTCAGGTGGTTGCCTCACAAACTCCTCCAACAGGTTCACATGACATGCTTCCCCGTCCTCGTGTTTGATCTCGACAGCACCATTACCACACTTCTGAACTTCCGGATCCTCCAACTGCAGTTTACAAATATCTGAGGGAACCAACCTGTCTAGATGCTTCCGAAGCAACCCAAGTCCTCCCCCAATATCAAACTGAGCAACCCTTTTTTCTCTCTGTGTGTAACGTTGCTGCCTCGGAGTCTCTTCCTGCCCTACCTCCTCACTAGCTGTGACAGGTCCTGGGGCCTCTCCAGACTCTAACATAGGTGCCAATACTAAATCACCCGGGAGAGCCGCCGAGTCAAAACTCTTAAAACCAACTCCAGCTTTAGCCTCCTCCTGTTGATCGTTCCTCCGCTGGTCTGAAGACGGAGGACTAGGCTGTGACACTTTAGCTGCCCGAGCTCGGGTGACAACACACGCCATGGGTTGTGTCTGGCACCGCTCGACCCACTCTTGCTCTTCCCTACTCACGTCGGCCGGCCTCTCGGCAACGACTAAGGGTAGAACCTCAGAAGCGGGCTTTGCAAAGTCGTTGCCGAGAAGAAGGTCGACGCCCTCCACTGGCAGTTTCTCCACAAGCCCGACATCCAATTCACGTGTCACACCATCCACCTCCAACTCCAACCGCACCAGCGGGTATGACCGAGTTGCATTAATACCCTGCACCACTACCACCCGAGCCGCGTTTATAGGGTAGCCAGTCAAGTTTTTCATCAGAGTCTGGGAAGCACCTGTATCACGCAAGACCTCTACTCCATGCTTGCGCCCCGCCCACATCACGCAACCCCGCCCTCTATGGTCGCAAAAAACATCCTGAGCAGGGTTCGAGCCTCCCAGGTGCTTCTGCATTGGCTGTGCCTCAGCCTCTGACGAACTGCCCCGGGCAAACTCAGATGACTTCGGAGACACACCAATGTTGCAGGCCAAAGACACAGCTGCTGTAGGTGGTTTGCTAGGACAGACTCTTGCAAAGTGCCCCTTTTCATGACAATGATAACACTCCAACTCCCCTTTGGGCTTCCCTTGGTACTGGGAAGGGCCCGGCCCCTTCTTAAATGGGACGGTGCTAGTCTTGTGGTCAGTCTTGGTATCATGGCTCTTGTACTTGTTTGCATAAGGTATATCACTAACTCGGGGGGGTGGGGCGTCACGCCCCTTGTTACCTGCCTCACTACGCTGGGCAGACCCGCACCCACGAATTAGTGATAGCCGGAGGTCAGCCTTCTCAGCTGCCTCCTGTAGAGTTTTGGGGTTCTTTTCTTTAATAGTTAAAGTCATTTCTGCACCAGTACACTTATAAAACTGCTCGAGCAGAAACAGCTCAGTCAACTGTTCGGCCGTCTCAGCTTTCTCAGAACGTGTCCAGTTTGTAAGTGCATCTTTTAAGTCCCGGGCATGTTCAAGAAAGGTCGCCTCCCTAGTCTTTGTAACACCCCGAAACTTCAATCGATATGTTTCCGGTTGCAACTCGTATGCCCGTAGGACAGCTCTCTTCAATTCTGGGTAGTCAATGCAAGACTCTAAAGGCAGTGCATCATAAGCCTTCAGACCCTTACCCGTAAGTCTTGAGGAGACTAGAGCTGCCCACTTCTCTTCAGGCCAATTATGCTCCCTACACTTCTTCTCAAAACGATTAAAAAATTCTGTGACTTCAGTTTCACTAAATACCGGCACCAATTTGACTAAGTGGGCTAAGGACTGTTCTCTTACTTGGCCCTCACGGCCCATCCGAGTCCCTGTCGACTCTGCACGAGTCTTATCTAAATCTAATTTAGCACAATATTTCTCCGAGTCGTACCTAAGCTCAGCCTCATGCCTCCTAACCTCAATCTCATGCCTCCTCGTCTCATCCTCCTGCCTCCTGGTCTCATTCTCCTGCTTCCTAGCCTCAGCCTCAATCTCCTGCTTCCTAGCCTCAGCCTCAATCTTAGCAAGCTCAAGTCTAAATACCATATCTGGAGACAGGCAGGAAGAGGGAGCTGCCACTACTGAAGGAGGGGGGGCAAAAACTGGGGAACCACCATGTGTACCACCCGAGGGCACTCCAATCTGCCAATTCTCATCCCTCTGTGGGAGAGTGCTAACCTCCGGTAACTGAGTGGACGGCACTGTGGGAGTCGAGTGAGAGGGGATCTGGGGAGGAACCCCCCCAAACGCCCTCTCCTCAGAAACCCCATGTCGCCCACGCAACACCCAGGAAATCAGCTCCCCCTTGGACATCCCTACTACATTGGAAATGCCCAAAACCTTGGCTATCAGGTGCAAGCCACAAACATCCACCCCAGTCAGCCTCTCCTTCGTCACGTGGTACCGCTTACTCACAAAAACTCTAGCATCCTCCTCACTGGTTACTAATGGCACACCTTCAAATGGCATCTCTCGCTCATCGTCAGTGCTAGTGCACGACATACTGAAGTCCACAAAAAAATTCTCGAGACAAAAGTGTTAAACTTCCTATGCAAGCACTAATTACTAAATTAACTGGAGTCTCTTAAATGCTTTACTAATTGCCATACAAAAAAAAATATTCTTCAATATGCACGCTAAAATACAAACAAACAAATGTTGTACAACTCTGCAAAAATTTATACTGTTCACAAAATCCTAAGCAAGGTCGCCATTTGTTACGACCTGGCACTCGGGTACACAAGGGCTCTCAATCAGGACTCGAGTACGGCTCGCTGCCACAACGGAAACACACGATCCCAACCCCAGAGTACTGCCAGCCGAACAAAAAACACCAATACCCTCCAGAGTTCGATCTGCTATAACGGGGTATACAAGAACTCGGTACTAGTGTTCAACAACAGACTAATAAAGAGACAGGAATTATCTAGTCTGGTCAACAATCAAACAAAGAAGTAAGAAACAACAACACCAAAGAATAGTGTTGGCCGAAGCCGAAGTAATCCACCCTTGACTAAGAACTTAAGAAGTCCTCCACCCTCTACTTCGGATCGGCACTATTACGTTACGTTAATCAATAGTCCTTAAGCATCGAGCAAGGAATCTTCTGAAAAGTTAGATGCTTCTCGGATGCTCGTAAGAAGCACGTATCGGATTTTGAACAGCAATTCAATAAGCAAAACACTGGCAATTAAATATCATTAAAGGTTTAAATTGACATAAGAAGAATTACAAGAATAGACAATAGTAAATGGCAAACATTAAAAAGAAGTACTCCGCCAATGCACCGGCAATAGCCTACTCGGATTGTGCTCGTGGGCCACTAATCACTAAAGTAGCTAAGCGTGCAACACATGAAATCAATAGTGCATAAACAATATCATACATAAGGAAAGCTTCAATACTATTCTGTATCTGCTGATCGAGCAAAGTCTAGCTGGGATGTAGTAGGCTAGGAAACAATGGCTGAGCAAGCGGCTCGTAGCCTAGCGAGGTCCTTAAGGCTGTGCGGCCAAATTACGTTAATTGACGGGATGCTCTCTTGAGAGATCCAGATCGCTAGTATCTGGTTCTCTCCTGGCGATCCTCTCAAAGTCAAAGCAAACGAGTTAGTACAGTGTTGGGTGGCAGAGGCAAAAGCCCTCACTCGCAACACAGTGCTAAACTCACAAGGTACACAGTCAGAAAGACCACCTAGGCTTCCCACGTCTCCGTTGCGATTGTACAGGTTCAACAAAATCTAGTACACATCGGAAATCACAACACCAGTAGCCTTATCCCAGTCTAGCATTACCTAGACCAGCAGAAAACAGGAACAATAATAATAACACCCAGGGAAATGCATATACGAGTGCAACAAACATTAATCAATCCTATTCTAAATTATCCCTTCCAAAATAGGCTATCTACTAGGCATATATCTCGTGAGAACTCAAGCGATAATACGTTGGCTGACTAGCTCTGCACCAACGGGACCATGGAAGTTAAAAAGGGTCGGGAAAAGAGGAAAAAAGGCTGTAAAGATAGTAGAGAAAGTTCATATCAGTCAGAAGAATATCTATAGTTAGCAAGGGAAATGAGAAGTCGCTCTGCCTAATGAGTTCTGAAGAAAATGTGGCGAGACTTCCCTTTTTATACTCGGCCCTCTAGTGAGCCCAACGTGAACTACTAAGGACCGCCCACTGACAATCATTACGTAATCGCTCTCTCTCAATCTGGGATAGACAAAGGCTTTCCCACGCACTGAGGGGAGGGGGGAGGGGGGGAGTGCTAGTGAGTTAGGCCCACCTCCCGCATGGCGCACCCACTGACCCCCATTACGTAATCTCTCTCTCTCCTCTCATCATTACAAATAAGTTTTATACACAATACTTATAACTAATGATATAAAATAGAACTCGTTGACTCAGATGAAAACAAAATACATATTCATAATACTTATAGTACAACGGCTCACATGAACTAAGTTAGGAAACTCTACATAGACTACAGCCAAAGTTCCTGCCCTGACGATCCTAGCGAGAGTGGGGCATGACTAGGCGTTCTGTACAGCATGCTCACACTGGACATGCGTCACAATGGGTGCTGTGGGAGAGTCTTATTAGGTGCATGGGTGCTGTGGGAGAGTCTTATTAGGTGCATGGGTGCTGTGGGAGAGTCTTATTAGGTGCATGGGTGCTGTGGGAGAGTCTTATTAGGTGCATGGGTGCTGTGGGAGAGTCTTATTAGGTGCATGGGTGCTGTGGGAGAGTCTTATTAGGTGCATGGGTGCTGTGGGAGAGTCTTATTAGGTGCATGGGTGCTGTGGGAGAGTCTTATTTATGTTTTTATTTTTATTTTTAAATGTTGCCCATGGGCCCTGACCTGTCCTTGGTGCTTTAGAACATCTTCAGGGTGGGAGAGAGGTATCCACACCAGGATCCGAACCCACTCACACCAGATATATATGGGAGAGTTGGGCACCGTAACCACTCGGCCATGAGCTCATGGCCGAGTGGTTACGGTGCACGACTCTCCCAAATATATCTGGGGTGAGTGGGTTCGAATCCTGGTCAGGATACCTCTCTCCCAACCTGTCCGACATTATCATTAGACATCTTCAGGGTGGTTTGGATTTTTTGGGGAGGGTTGTTTTGAAACCGAGGAATATACAGTAATGTAATTAAAGGATTATAATCCTCCTGCTGCAGCTTGTGCGTGATATTAGCATCGTTGTGTATTCTGGGAGTTTAGGTGGGGGAGTGTGGGTGGTGGTTGTGTGGGGGAGTGGGTGGTTGTGTGGGGGAGTGTGGGTGGTGGTTGTGTGGGGGAGCTTGCAAATGCTGTAATTAAGGGAAGTAGAAGAGAAAGAGAGAATCGGAGAATAAAGGGTGAAGGGCAATAAACTCAAAAGAGGGGAGAGGAAGAGGTAACACAAAAAGAGGACAAAAAGAGAGCATAAGGGAGTAGAGGAATTTGTGAGATAAAGAGGGAAGATAGAGATAGAAGAAGAGTAGATGAAGTAGATAAAGAGGGAAGATAGAGATAGAAGAAGAGTAGATGAATTAGTGAGATAGAAAGGGAAGATAGAACAGAATAAGAGGGTAGAGGAAATAGTGAGATAAAAAGGGAAAATAGAGATAGAAGAAGAGAGTATATGAAATAATGAGATAAAAAGGGAAGATACAACTAGAATAAGAGAGTAGATGAAACATAAGAGGTAAGATAGATAGAATAAGAGTAGATGAAACAGATAAAAGGGAAGACAGAGATAGAATAAGATAACAGATAAAAAGGAAAGATAGATAGGCTTAAGAATATAAGAGTAAATGAAACAGTGAGATAATGAAGGACAAACAAAGATAGAACAAGATAATAAAGGGGTAAGGATGAGCAACCCAAACAAACTAAGGTGTGTGAGAGGGGGGTCCGCTACCAAGGTCAGTGTAGTTACACCTGGCTGGCCAAATCAGGACCGCTAAATTAAGGGAGAGGGGAGATAATGTCAGGTGATTTGCTGGGATGGCGCCCTGGGGAGGAGAGAAGGGGGGAATGGGAGAAGTGAGATAGGGAGAGAAGGAGGAGGGAGAGAAGGATATGGGAGGAGGGAGAGGAGGAGGGAGAAAGAAGGGTATTGGAGATAGGGAGAGAAGGAGAGAAGGAGGAGGAGGAGGAGGGAGAGAAAGGTGTTGGAAGAGGGATATAGGGAGAGAAGGAGGAGGGAGAGAAGGGTATGGAAGAAGGGAGATAGGGAGAGAAGGAGGGAGGAATTAGGGAGAGGAGAAGGAGGTGGAGGGAGAGGAGGGAGATAGGGAGAGAAGAAGGAGAAGGAGAGATTCGAACCTGGACTACCACATACAGACATAAAACACTCTAAAGCCAGAACTAACTGCCCAAGCGCGTCATATTCCCCAAAGAGTTAATAATAATCTATATAATTGTTCAAATATTCTATCCTAGGCATATTTATGTGTATCCATATTTGTTCATACCCATACCCAGCATACCTATCTATATAATGTCTACCTTTATCCATATCTATATCGGTTTGTCTATGTAACCCGTATTAGACGATTTTATTCAGATTAGGAAGGGTATACGAAAATCAGAGGGTTAATTGAGATAGCCTTTACCCTTATAATTCCCACAGATCCTTCCTAAACTGTATAAACTTGTCTAATGATAGCCAGAATAAACTATAGAGAGAGAGAGAGAGAGAGAGAGAGAGAGAGAGAGAGAGAGAGAGAGAGAGAGAGAGAGAGAGAGAGAGAGGTATATTTATTAACACGTAGTACTTTTTATCTTTTCTACGCAACCTTGAAATATAGGATCACCAGCTAAAAATTATTATATAAAAGACTCTTCCGGTGTGGGGTAGAGGAAAACAAAGGCTGGGTGAGAGGGCTAGTGTGTTGTGGAAAGATAAAAGAGAGAGAGAGAGAGAGAGAGAGAGAGAGAGAGAGAGAGAGAGAGAGAGAGAGAGAGAGAGAGAGTACAAAGGAGTACAAAGGAAAATCAAGCAACAACAGATCTAGTGACCCTTCTAGGCTGCTTGTCCTCCAAAACACTGAGGATCAAGTGTCCAAACAGTGGTTTAGAGTGGGTAAGGGAACATTGGAAAGGGAACTACTGCCCTGCCACTAACGTGGCAGGACTAGGAAGTTAGTAGGGGACATATGGGTTAGTAACTGAGGGGAGGATAAAGTTATTCATTTACAAACGCAGTCAGTCGCGGGTTTGATGCGAGATATTTGTCTAGGCGGAATTTAAATGAATCAACGATGCTGCAGTCTATAACGTCTCGGGGAAGCCCATTCCACAAGTTGACAACTCGATTGAAGAAGAAATTCTTAGATTCGTGCGAGTTAAAAGATTTACCAATAATTTTGCAACCGTTTCACCGCGTGTAATTAGATTGGTCGATAGTGAAGTACTTACTACAGTTCATATTGTCGATGCCTTTGATGATTTTGAACACTTGAATTAAGTCGCCTCTTAATCTGCGCTGGGTTAAAGGAAATAGATTTAATTCTCTAAGACGCTCTTCGTATGGTTTGTTCTTTAGGCTAGGTATCATTTTGGTAACTCTACGTTGAACTCGTTCTAGCTTGTTTATATCTTTTTGGTAATAAGGGCACCAGGATCGAACGCAGTATTCCAGAAGAGGGCGGACTAAGGAATTGTAAAGGGTTAGGATAACTTCTTTGAATTTATGCTCAAATGACCTGCCTATAAAGCCAATTATTTTGTTTGCCTTCTTAACAACTTCTAAACATTGTTGACTCGGTTTTAGGTTACTCGATATTGTTACTCCCAGATCAGTTTCTCTGTTTACATTCTTAAGCTGAGTGCCATTCATCGAATAGTTTGCTTTCTCATTTAGGTATCCGACATGTAGTACTTTACATTTATCCGCATTGAAACTCATTTGCCAAATTTGGGCCCAACATGACAATTTATCTAGATTGTGTTGCATATCGTCAACTTGTTCTTTTGAGAGTACGCTATTTGCAATTTTTGTATCGTCAGCAAATTTTGAGATTGTGCAGGTGAGACCCTCATCTATGTCGTTGATGTAAATTAGAAAGAGAATTGGTCCTAGTACCGATCCCTGGGGTACCCCGCTACTTACATTGGTCCATTTAGATGCCTTACCGTTTATGACTACCCTTTGCTTTCTGTTGCTGAGCCAATTTTCTATCCATTTCAACACACCGTCTTGTATTCCATGCGCTTTTAGCTTTAGCAGTAAACGTTTGTGGGGAACTTTGTCAAAGGCCTTTTGAAA
The DNA here is from genome assembly GCA_037953745.1 of Lithodes maja. Lineage (NCBI taxonomy): Eukaryota > Metazoa > Arthropoda > Malacostraca > Decapoda > Lithodidae > Lithodes > Lithodes maja. The sequence goes on along the minus strand of JBAKBP010021827.1, from coordinate 11,270 downwards.
ATCAAGGTATATAATATCTACAGCTTTACTCTCATCGTAGAGGTTGAGGATATCGTGGAAGAAGTCTAAGAGGTTTGTTAAACAGGAACGTTTTTTACGAAAGCCGTGTTGAGTATCTTTAAGTATGTTATTTTCCTCTAAGTGATTTACGAGTCTGTCTCGTATGACCGTTTCTAGCATTTTACATACAACTGAGGTTAAGCTAATTGGACGATAGTTACTGGGTAGGGATTTGCTGCCTTTTTTGAATATCGGTGTTACGTTGGCTAGCTTCCACTGATCAGGCATAGTTCCAGACTGCAAGGATTTATTGAATAGTAATGTCAGTGGTTTGGAGAGCTCATTCTTAGCTTCCTTTAGAACTCTTGGCGAGATTGTATCAGGTCCTGGCGTTTTATTTACCTTGAGTTTATCTAAACAATTCAATACTTCTCTCTCTGTAACGGTGATATTGCTTAGAACATCTGAATTATCAATCTGAATCGGCGATGGTGTAGGGATATCACTGAGGTCTTCTGTTGTAAAAACTGATGCAAAGAAGGTATTGAGGGCATTACTCATTTGTACTTCGTCTTTGGTGTATTCTCCATTTTCATCGACTAACGGTCCAACAGTTGAAGTATCGACTTTTTTCTTTCTGATATAACTATAGAATTCTTTCGGGTTTGTTTTACTTTGATTCGCAATATGTAACTCTAAGGTCTTTTTACTTTGCTTAATTAACTTTTTGGCTTTGCGTCGTAGCTCTACAAATTTCACCCGTTCTTCGTCATTTTGTGAGGATTTTAATCTATCATTAGCAAATTTTTTTAGCAAGCAGGCAGTTTGAAATATCTTTATTCCACCATTTGGGCTTATTATTATGGCCTGGACGCCGTATTTTCGATGGTATGCAGTCTTGCACTGCTTTTAGGTAAGTGGTTTCGAATAACTTCCAAGATGTATTTATGTCGTTATTGTTAATTAAAAAGCTCCAGTCAGTTTCTTTAAACATAGCTCTAAGTTTATGGAAGTTTGCTTTCTTGAAATTAGGGACTTTTTCGATGCTACTATTTGGTTCGTTACTAAAGAGAGAGAGAGAGAGAGAGAGAGAGAGAGAGAGAGAGAGAGAGAGAGAGAGAGAGAAAAAATTATTTATGGTAAGGAAAGTTAAGCAACGCCTTCTTTCAGCCAGCTTTCTTCATGATAGTTACGTAAATACAAGATCTATTCCACGTTAAGCATTATACCGTATATTACATTAATACAAGATCTATTCCACGTTAAGCATTATACCGTATATTACATTAATACAAGATCTATTCCACGTTAAGCATTATAACGTATATTACATTAATACAAGATCTATTCCACGTTAAGCATTATACCGTATATTACATTAATACAAGATCTATTCCACGTTAAGCATTATACCGTATATTACATTAATAAAGGGGGAGGGCGTTACCTTTTCTCCTTCTTGTTTAGTCCCAACAGCTTTGAGATTTTAAGACGTTCGTTCCACTAATTTGTCGATTTTAGGACCTTCGCCCAATTTTGTGTTAATATAAGGACCTTTCGTGCCACTTAGGTATCGATTTTTTCCTGGCGAGCGATAGCGAGCCTATAATTCTAGGAGGAATCGGCCTTCGGGCGGGACACGTTTCTACCGAAAAATTTAAAAATTTATCTTCAAGGTAACCGGTTTGGTAAGATGATCCTCAGGGTATTAGAGTGTTGAGCCTATAATTGGGTTTTGTAATTGAACTGGGTTGTGTGGGACAGGGATCTGCCTTGCTTAGGCCAATCGGCTTTCTGCAGACTCCATTTTCTTATGTTCTTATGTTCTTAAGGTAGAAGGATCTAGGGGGTGCATTTTAAGCTTGATGGAGGTCTAGCGATTAAACTATAAACTAACTAACTATATAAATAAACAAATAATAAATACACCAAAGAAATAACCACTACCCTCTTAAAATTATACATTCAATTACCCATGTCTCAAAGATAGTATAATTGTATATTGCATAATTACCCATGTCTCTAAGATAGTATAATTGTATATTGCATAATTACCCATGTCTCTAAGATAGTATAATTGTATATTGCATAGTTACCCATGTCTCTAAGATAGTATAATTGTATATTGCATAATTACCCATGTCTCTAAGATAGTATAATTGTATATTGCATAATTACCCATGTCTCTAAGATAGTATAATTGTATATTGCATAGTTACCCATGTCTCTAAGATAGTATAATTGTATATTACATAATTACCCATGTCTCTAAGATAGTATAATTGTATATTACATAATTACCCATGTCTCTAAGATAGTATAATTGTATATTACATAATTACCCATGTCTCTAAGATAGTATAATTGTATATTACATAATTACCCATGTGTCTAAGATAGTATAATTGTATATTACATAATTACCCATGTCTCTAAGATAGTTTACATAATCAACATAATTCCCAGTGAAATATAAACTGCCCTAAACATAAAACTGCCCAGTTGTTTATGTATATATTCTATGGAAAGGGTGCAAAGGGGACAGTGGTATATTGTGGGGGTCTACGGTATTGTGGGGGGTCTACGGTATTGTGGGGGGGTCTACGGTATTGTGGGGGGTCTACGGTATTGTGGGGGGGTCTACGGTATTGTGGGGGGTCTACGGTATTGTGGGGGGGTCTACGGTATTGTGGGGGGTCTACGGTATTGTGGGGGGTCTACGGTATTGTGGGGGGGTCTACGGTATTGTGGGGGGGTCTACGGTATTGTGGGGGTCTACGGTATTGTGGGGGGTCTACGGTATTGTGGGGGGGTCTACGGTATTGTGGGGGGGTCTACGGTATTGTGGGGGGTCTACGGTATTGTGGGGGGTCTACGGTATTGTGGGGGGGTCTACGGTATTGTGGGGGGGTCTACGGTATTTATTTTTTTAGTTTCCTCCGTAAACCTCCATCAAACTTTAAAAAAAAACATCCATTAGATCCCCCTTCGAGATTAAATTGTATATTTTTCGGTAGAAAAATGTCACGGCCGAAGGCTGGTACTTCCACAATTACACGTCACGTCACAATCCTGAAGCGGTTAATTTGTGTACATTTGAATGCACTCGCTACAGGCAGTTCTGCGTTTTGTCTCCCCCACTCACATAGAAAAAAATACATACATACATACATTCATACATACATACATACATATAGTAAAACTCGCTAGGAAAATTGAAACATTTTCCAAGCGAGTTTTACATGATTTGATCACACGCATTCGTGATTTAACCTCCATACATACATCCATGCATACATACATAGAAAACATACTTACCATACATACATACATACATAGAAAACATACTTACCATACATACATACATACATACATAGAAAACATACTTACCATACATACATACATACATACATAGAAAACATACTTACCATACATACATACATACATACATACATATAATACATACATACATACATACATACATCCATGCATGCATACATACATACATACATACATAGAAAACATACTTACCATACATACATACATACATACATACATATAATACATACATACATACATCCATGCATACATACATACATACATACATACATATAATACATACATACATGCATACATACATACATACATACATAGAAAACATACTTACCATACATACATATAATACATACATACATACATCCATGCATACATACATACATAGAAAACATACTTACCATACATACATACATACATACATATAATACATACATACATACATACATACATGCATACATACATACATAGAAAACATACATACCATACATACATACATACATAATCAGTAATGGAAATAATTGAAGCCCAAATAAACTGTCATAATCTTCAAAGGGTTAATGGATCAAATATTCTGTGAACGTTATTTACAGGATCACCATGTAAGTCTCTGCCATTCCCTTTCATATTTTTCCCCGTGTCATTTTAACTGGGTAGTTTTTCTGGCCCCCTTCTCCCTAATATTTAGCCCCATTAGTTTATAAATGTTAAGACGTTCGTTCCATTAGTGTGGCGATTTTGAGACCTTACACCCAATTTCTTTGTCAATATTAAGACCCTTCGTGCCATTTAGGTGTCGATTTTTTCCTGGCGAGCGATAGCGAGCCTGTAATTTAAGAGGAACCGGCCTTCGGCCGGGACATTTGTGTACCGAAAAATGTACACATTAATCTTGAAAGGGGGTCAAGGGGGCATAATTTTATGCTTGATGGAGGTCTAAGGAACAAAGTAAATACCTCCCCTTAATTTAAAAAGAATCAGTCTGTACAAGTTTTTGAGAATATATAAAACAAAAATAAATAGATAATTATGTTATTTACAGTTTCACCATGTAAGCCTCTCTGCCATTCCCTTTGATAATTTTTCCCGTGTCATTTTAACTGGGCAGTTTTGAGAATACTGTATAGTATATACAAACAATAAAAATAAATAAATAAATAAATAAATAAATAAATAAATAAATAAATAAACATAGTGCCAGCAGAAAGAAAACGGGAACACACACACACACACACACACTTTCTTTACCGAGGTCGTCCTTTTAACTTTATTCTGGCTACTATTAGACGCTTTTCTTCAGCTTTAAAAGGGCCTCCAGCAATTAACAGGCTTCGAACTATATTTAAAGATATACGGAGATTTAAAAGATATATATGGAGTTTTAAAGATATACGAAGATTTAAAGATATACGGAGATTTAGAGATATACGGAAATTGAAAGATATACACGGAAATATTTATGATAAACGAAGATTTAAAGATATATAAGATTTAAAGATAATACACAGATTTAAAGATATACAGAGATTTAAAGATATATATAGAGATTTAAAGATATACGAAGATTTAAAGATACACTACACGGAGATCTAAAGATAAACGGAGATTTAATGATACACGGAGTTAAAGATATACACGAACATATAAAGATAAATACAGAGATTTAGAGATACACGAAGATTTAAAGATACACATGGAGATTTAAAGATATACATGGAGATTTAAAGATATACATGGAGATTTAAAGATATACATGGAGATTTAAAGATATATATGGAGATTTAAAGATATACACAGAGATTTAAAGATATACATGGAGATTTAAAGATATATATGGAGATTTAAAGATATACACAGAGATTTAAAGATATACATGGAGATTTAAAGATATACATGGAGATTTAAAGATATACACAGAGATTTAAAGATATACATGGAGATTTAAAGATATACATGGAGATTTAAAGATATATATGGAGATTTAAAGATATACACAGAGATTTAAAGATATACATGGAGATTTAAAGATATACATGGAGATTTAAAGATATACATGGAGATTTAAAGATATACATGGAGATTTAAAGATATACATGGAGATTTAAAGATATACACAGAGATTTAAAGATATACATGGAGATTTAAAGATATACATGGAGATTTAAAGATATACACAGAGATTTAAAGATATACATGGAGATTTAAAGATATACATGGAGATTTAAAGATATACATGGAGATTTAAAGATATACATGGAGATTTAAAGATATACACAGAGATTTAAAGATATACATGGAGATTTAAAGATATACATGGAGATTTAAAGATATACACAGAGATTTAAAGATATACATGGAGATTTAAAGATATACATGGAGATTTAAAGATATACATGGAGATTTAAAGATATACATGGAGATTTAAAGATACACATGGAGATTTAAAGATATACACAGAGATTTAATGATATACACGGAAATTTAAAGATACACGAAGATTTAAAGATATACACGGAGATTTAAAGATATACACGGAGATTTAAAGATATACACGGAGATTTAAAGATATACACGGAGATATAATTCCAGTTTGTGTAGCTCGGAAAGAAGCGATGCACTATTAAGGTTGTCACGGAAGGAACAAAGAGAAAACTTATCCCTTCACGACCATCTGGAAGAGGAAGTGGCTGTGTCTGTCTGTCTGTGCTTGTTTATGTGTGCGTGTGTGTGTTTTTTTTTTACATGCGTGTGTGTGATTGCTTACATGTTTGTGTGTGTGTGTGTGTTTACATGCGTGTGTGTGATTGTTAGCTTACATGTGTGTGTTTGTTTACATGTGCGTGTGTTTGCTTCTTTTCATGTATATGTGTGTGTGTGTGTGTGTGTGTGTGTGTGTGTGTGTGTGTGTGTGTGTGTGTGTGTGTGTGTGTGTGTGGGCGTGTGTTGGCTTATGTTGTGTTGGTCTATACTGTAATTATGAGTTGTGTTTGTGAGCGCGTGTGGGAGAGAAAGAAGATAAGAGAGAAGATGAGCGAGGAGATAAGAGAGGAGAAGATAAGAGAGAAAAAGAGAGAAGAGGAGAGAGGAAATAGGAGAAAATATGAAAGACGAAGATAAGAGAGAAAATAAGAGAGCAGAAGAAAATATTGAAGATAAGAGAAGAGAAGATAGGAAAGAGTAAGAAAATATTGAAGATAAGAGAACATAAGAAGATGGGAGGAGATAGGAGAAGTTAAGATAAGAGAGAGAAGATATAAAAGGAGAAGATAAGAAATGATAAAATAGGAGAAGTTAAAAGGAGAGGAGAAGAGAAGAGAAGAGAAGAGAAGAGGAGAAGAGAAGAGAGAAGAAGAAGACATGGAAGGGGAGAGAGGACAGATAATGGATGAGGGGAAGTGATGTAAACTATCCAGGGGAAACTCAAGAAGAAAAATATGGAGGGTAGACAAGACGGGAGGGAAGGAGAGAAATACACAGAACAGAGAGGGAGTATATAAAGGTGTGTGTGTGTGTGTGTGTGTGTTTACAGACAATAATACAGTTCGATACAATGACCGCTCGTGATACAATAGTCGGCTACAATACAATACAATACAATACAATAGTCGGCTACAATAATTACGGAATATCAATGTGCTGACCATCACACCCGGATGCCTTAAGTGTGTTTTTTTCTTCTCAACTACTCCCTCTCGGGCATAGGCTGAGAGCCTGTACCGCCAACTGCTCAACACGGTGAATCCCGTGAAGTCTTGTTTCAGTGTAGGGAGTGAGACATGTGAAGCACTTAGAGCTCCACTCATGGTTCGAAGCAGCCCCATCTCTGAAACTGCTTCGCATTTATGCTTCACTGACTCACCCCTAGACTCGGACCCTCACTCTCAGAACGTCATTATAGCTCACTCATAAGAATTCGCGGAACCCTATGATTTTTGTTAAGCAATTATCACTATCTGGGTTGATTTTTGTTAAGCAATTTTATCACTATCTGGGTTGATTTTTGTTAAGCAATTATCACTATCTGGGTTGATTTTTGTTAAGCAATTATCACTATCTGGGTTGATTTTTGTTAAGCAATTATCACTATCTGGGTTGATTTTTGTTAAGCAATTATCACTATCTGGGTTGATTTTTGTTAAGCAATTATCACTATCTGGGTTGATTTTTGTTAAGCAATTATCACTATCTGGGTTGATTTTTGTTAAGCAATTATCACTATCTGGGTTGATTTTTGTTAAGCAATTATCACTATCTGGGTTGATTTTTGTTAAGCAATTATCACTATCTGGGTTGATTTTTGTTAAGCAATTATCACTATCTGGGTTGATTTTTGTTAAGCAATTATCACTATCTGGGTTGATTTTTGTTAAGCAATTATCACTATCTGGGTTGATTTTTGTTAAGCAATTATCACTATCTGGGTTGATTTTTGTTAAGCAATTATCACTATCTGGGTTGATTTTGTTAAGCAATTATCACTATCTGGGTTGATTTTTGTTAAGCAATTATCACTATCTGGGTTGATTTTTGTTAAGCAATTATCACTATCTGGGTTGATTTTTGTTAAGCAATTATCACTATCTGGGTTGATTTTTGAATAGAACTTATTTTTCAATCAATGGTAGGCCTGTATATATAATTCATGGACCCCTATGATTTGTGTATGCAATCATAACTATATGGATTGAGTTTTTAATATAACTTACTTTTCAATAAATAGTATACACAGTTTTGTAATTGATGTATTGAAAACTATATTCATAGATTCGTTTCCAGAGATATACTTCCAAAATTAGAAAGAGATGAAGTCCAGGAATATTTATGAGTGGGCTAGAAACTATGGTATCCGAGTGTACAATATGGTCCTATCTTAATCAGTGTAAGATTGATACAGACAATAAAGGTTCTTGATACGAGATTTAACTATATCTTTGTTTACAGACAGAGAGAGAGAGAGAGAGAGAGAGAGAGAGAGAGAGAGAGAGAGAGAGAGAGAGAGAGAGAGAGAGAAGAGAGAGAGATGGGGGGAGAGTAAGACAGTTGGAGACAAGACAATTCCAAGACAAGGCAGAGAGACAGACACACATTAATGCCATGGAGATATATACAGGACACTGTTAAAGAGGGGACGACCAGAGAGAGAGAGAGAGAGAGAGAGAGAGAGAGAGAGAGAGAGAGAGAGAGAGAGAGAGAGAGAGAGAGAGAGAGAGTATGCAAGTCAGAGTGACATTTACAAGTAGTAGGAGCAGTAGTAGATACATGGAATAGTATCTCAAAGACCTTGCAGCCTATTCTGGGGAGATACTTGGAGTGGGAATAGAGATATGATGTTGCACATTACACTCATTAAAGAGTGTGCAACATAACATTTACTCTTTTCCTGAACTGCTCTACTGAAGAACTGCTTACAACTTCTGAGGAAGTATGTTCCAGGTAGAACAGATTTTACATGTGAAAGAGCTATTATTTATGAATATAATTATATATATATATATATATATATATATATTAAAAGGGTGAGGGTGGGAGTCAGGTTGGACATTAATTTCAAGGGAGCATTGGCCAGCCCTTGTTATGCAAATATATACGATTGGAGAGAGAGAGAGAGAGAGAGAGAGAGAGAGAGAGAGAGAGAGAGAGAGAGAGAGAGAGAGAGAGAGAGAGAGAGAGAGAGAGAGAGAAATCAGGAATAGGGATAAAGGAAGGGGGGATGAGAGAGGAAGAAGGGAAATAAAGGATAAGAAACGGCAAGAGGAAGGAAGGAATAACACAGATAGGAAGGAAGGAAGGAAGGATGAGAGAGCAAGAAGGGATGCAGATGAAATACGTCCAATAAGTCTAAACGAGTATTTCACATAAAGATTAGACTAAACAACAAACACAAATGGCAACATACGGCCAAAGTCAACAACACAAGGCACAAACTGGAGACGTAGAGCAAGAACAAACAAACAAAAACCTAACAGAATGATAAAGCCGGTGCACAAAGGCCTCAAAGAACTAGGTGGGAAGTGTAATAATAATAATAATAAACGGTTTATTATAGAATGGCAGCCTCATGAGCTGAAAATACACATTTTACAATTTAGTGGATGCACATGAGATGTACAGATATGAGGATGGTAAGCTTAGTTTACAAACAAAATAAATAAATACAATAATGATGCATGTGCAGAATACAAATTATCATAAAATAACCATGAGAGTAAGTGATATACAGTACAGTACATATACACATTTATTTACTTACTCATATACAGAACAACACAAACGCTCACGTATGCACACAAACATACATACATACAGAAACTGTTTTGGTATGTCAGGGTGAAGAGGGTGCAGGTACTACAATGGGAGGTTAATCCTCGGTAGTGTAGGTAATAATAATAATAATAATAATAAACGGTTTATTAAAGAATGGCAGCCTCATTAACTGAAAATACACATTTTACAATTAGTGGATGAACATGAGATGTACATATATGAAAATGGTAAGCTCAGTTTACAATGGGTGAGTATAATATACTTTACATTAAAACAAGAAATTAATACAATAATTATGCTAGTGCAAAATACAAATTATCATAAATTAACCATGAGAGTAAGTGATTTACAATGCATATACAGTACACATTTATTTTACTCATATATATACAGAACATACATATATACATAAGAACATAAGAACATGCAGTAAGTGTGCACATGCCCGTATACATAAACGCTCACGTATGCAAACAAACATACATACATACAAAAACTGTTCTGGTAGGGTCAGGTGAGCCTAATAATGGGAGTTAAATCCTTGGGAGAGATTAAATGAGGGAATTGGAAAAGGGTTAATGGGGCAACGGACTGTAGGTCAGGTAAAGCCAATTAGAATGGAAAGTTGTTACGACCGGGCACTCGGGTACACTAGGGCTCTTACACAGGACTCGAGTATGGCTCGCTGCCACAACGGAAACACACGATCCCAACCCCAGAGTACTGCCAGCCGAACAAAAAACGCCACTACCCTCCAGAGTTCTATCTGCTATAACGGGGTATACAAGAACTCGGTACTAGCGTTTCACACAACAGACTAATAGCAAGACGGGAGTTATCTAGTCTGGTCAACAATCAAACAAAGAAGAAAGTACTACAACACTAAAGAATAGTGTTGGCCGAAGCCGAAGTAATCCACCCTTGAACTAAGAACTTAAGAAGTCCTCCACCCTCTACTTCGGATCGGCACTATTACGTTACGTTAAACAATAGTCCTCGAGCATCAAGCAAGGAATCTTCTGATAAGTTAGATGCTTCTCGAATACTCATAAGAAGTAAGTATCGGATTTTGAACAGCAATTTAATGAATAACTCACTGGTAATTAAAGGCTTTAAATTGACATAAGAAGAATTATAAAAATAAACAATAGGATATGGCAAACATTAAGAAGAAGTACTCCGACAATGCACTGGCAATAGCCTACTAAGATTGTGCTCGTGGGCCACTAATCTCTGAAGTGCTAAGCGGGCCACACATGAAATCAATAGTGCTTAAACAATAATATACATAAGGAGAAGCTTCAATACTGTGCTGTATCTGCTGGTCGAGCAAAGTCTAGCTGGGATATCTAAGGTTAAGAGACAATGGCTGAGCAAGCGGCTCGTAGCCTAGCGAGGTCCTTAAGACTGTGCGGCCAAATTACGGTAATTGACGGGATGCTCTCTTGAGAGATCCAGATCACTAGTATCTGGTTCTCTCCTGGCGATCCTCTCAAAGTCAAGCAAATGAGATAGCACAGTGTTGGGTGGCACAGGCAAAAGCCCTCACTCGCAACACAGTGCTAAACTCCCACGGTACACAGTCAGAAAGACCACCTAGGCGTTCCACGTCTCCGTTGCAATTGTACTGGTTCAACCGCAACCTAGTACTCATAGGAAATCACAACTCAGAA